>OZ038390.1:51016384-51184108 GCA_964036045.1 Eutreptiella sp. 'Long Island Sound 2002'
CCTGCACGCCCCCCCCCCCCCCCCAAGCTCTCTGTGACGCTGCACAACCACAACAAAGCCTTTCGGTTGAACCAATTGCACCTGTGCCATAATCTGCCCACAGACAGTACTCTCCCTCCCCTCGTTTTCAGTGGATTTACTCGCAGGGCGGATTTGGAGGCGGCGAATTGCATTCCTTCTGTGGAGCCCCAAATCTGCATTGTGCCCTGTTGCTACCCCACAAAAGCAGGGCCCCAAACTCTGCCAAAATGTGCCAACATGTGCAGATCCAGGAAATGTTGGTTCAGCAATGCCAAACGATGATGCAAGATTTGACGGAGGACCGCGATGCAGGTATATGCCAGCTTGTTGGCTCATTTTGTGTGCAATCTCCATGGTTCTGTGGCTGGCACTCAGGAGCTTGCCATGGGCACTCCATGGAGCACGTGGTCTGGGCCATGTGTCCATGTTGTAGTCCGATTGGGATGCCTCTTTCCATGCATTTGCACACACACTCTCTCTCTTTTTTGCCATAAGGGCCTATGTCTCTGCATTAGGAAGCCCTCTGCATGCGATCTGAGGGTTCGCAAATTAGTAGCTCTGCCCGCAAGGGTTACCCCTCAAGTTTACAGGGGGGTGTATTGGATAAGCATTTACGAATACTGCCGCGCCACACTGACAACAATGACATGGGAATGTGTGCAAAACTGTGTATCGGTGCAGGTGTAGGCACGAGAAGGGACGAAGGGGCAAGGGCTAAACGCCACCAAAGGGACCGAAAACGGACCCTAAATGTATGCCTCGTGGCCTGTGCTGTTTGTCGCGCCGGTGGTGTTTCCTTCATGCTGCAGGCCACGCTGTGGAGCGGTTCCGCGGGTTGAAAAGGTCACTTTTTGCATGTCCCCACTGAGGATCTCAAAACTGTGAAGTATTTCGGCACACTGACTGTGCAAAGGGCAAATCCAATCAAAACAAGAAGCATGACTGTGTGGCAGCAATGTTCCATTCGATTACTGCAGCCCTGGGTTGACAACCATAAAAGCAGGGAGATTCAGGCCAGCCCCTCCCCCTCCCCACTAAAACCTCCTCTCTTCTAGTTCATCGATGGGGACAACTGCGACACACTTTACCGCTGAATCTGCCCCTGTAAGTGGCACTTCCTCCTTGCTAAATGTATCACCACACATGCGCGCGCGCGTACGCACGCACGCACGCACGCACGCACACAGAGAGGGGCACAGATATGCACACACCTACGCACCCGTGCATGCACGCGTATGCACACGCACACGCATACACACATACGCGCGCGCGCGCACACAGGCACACAGTTACGCACACATACGCGCGCGCACGCACGCACACACGCAGCAGTGGCACTCGAATGTCCACGTATTCGTAGCAGGACAAGCACAAAAGAGGGTAGACAATTCGGATTCATGGTTTCCAAAGGTTGTGTTTTCCAAAGGGACCAGGAGCTGAACCTCGCAGTCTGTGCCCGATTTGATTTTCATCGGGTATTGGTGGGTTAGATGAACAGTGTCCACCTGCATTCTGAGTTCTGCTGACCCGCCTGCGTAATATGGTGATCACCCCCCTTCCGCCCCCCGATAAAGGCACCTGCAGACCAAGCCCAACCTAACCTAGCCCAACTTGCACGCCCGCTCTTGCAGCCA
The DNA here is from genome assembly GCA_964036045.1 of Eutreptiella sp. 'Long Island Sound 2002'. NCBI lineage: Eukaryota > Euglenozoa > Euglenophyceae > Eutreptiales > Eutreptiaceae > Eutreptiella > Eutreptiella sp. 'Long Island Sound 2002'. Next base: position 51,018,040 of record OZ038390.1, read on the forward strand.
TCCTCAAGATGCAGTGTGCAGCCCGGAGCAGACTTGCTCACAAGCGCAAGGAGGAGGTCGCTGCACGCCAGTCTTCCGGGGACTTGCAGGATGTCCCAACCTCTGAACTCGCATCTTACAATTCCAAGTCTGTGCAGGGCACCAAAGTGCTGACGCTGCTGGACAGTGCAGACGTTGTGCCCGCTGCAGCGCCAGCCGTACCCCAGCCACCTCCACCGGAGACGAAAGCTAGAAGCCGTGGTTCCTGGCGGCTCCGGAAAAACTAAAATACACCCCAAAAATAGTGCAGTGAGGCGCAATTCTGCCAATTTTAAAGAAACTAGGCGATCATTTTGTTTTCCTCCGTGTCCGGTGTTTGCTATGGTTTTCTTCTCTGACCCCACACAGTGACCCCACACACCATTGCATGTTATGAGACACTTCATGTCTGGCTATGTGCTGGTGGCTGTCCTCTTGCCACTTCTGTTTGGAGAACCCGACGGGGCTGGACCTCGGAGATCAAATGGCCCTCAGTGGGCCTCTCTTCATTCACTTATACATTTTTCCACATATCGGACCGTGTGCCTATGCTGATATCCCTGCCAATTTGCAAATGTGCTGCCCAAAGTTGCAGGGTGCAATTCTCATGGGCAGAGGAATCCGTACAGGCGGGTTGCACCAACACAGGTGCATATCTGTCATGCTGTCTCTGATACTGAGGGGTTGCACATGGGATCATTTTCGTGGGGAATCTCTACTACTGGTGTGGAGGGTAGAGGTGGATCAAGCGAGGGTATCCTGCTGTTTTTGGCTTGAAGGATATTGAAGGCATGAAGGGAAGGGTCCCATAAGCAGATCAACACCATACGATATGGCAAACTGTCCCTGAAACCTGTGTGGTACACACCAAAAGCCCCCGATTCTTACCAAAAAAAAAAGCCCAGGGGGTTTTATGCATATTTTGGGGTGGGGACGGGGGTCGGTGCATTGTGGGGGGGCTCTTGGTAAATTTTGGAGCCTCTTGACAACTGGGGATTGGAAGCGTGTTTTCTGTTTCTTCGGGTTTGCTTACAATATATAACGGATCTGTGGGGCCACTTTCTTTTAGCTTTTCTGCAATTGTTGTACCCAGTGTTCTATTTGTATGGCAGGACAGTGGGGTTGGTACATTTCAGGGTTTTTTTGGTATTATTTTTTTTGGGGGGGGGCAGGCACATTTGGGACTGTGTTTTGGTGAGGGGGCGGTTTCGGTGCATTCTGGGAGGGTTTTTTGGTACATTTGAGGGGATTTGTTGGAACATTTTGTAGGGTTTTCTGGTACATTTCAGGGACAGCCAGTTTTCACCGTCCAAGAGGCAAGGGATTGTTGGAGCCTTGAAAAATCCCATTCCTCCTCTTTTGGGGACCCTGAGACGGCAAGGCAGCTTTCTCCCCAAGGTGGCATGGGTTGCACAGCCATTTCATTCCTCCCTGAGAGGCAGGGTGTACACAGCCATTTCTCTTCTACCCGATCCAACAAGGGTTACACAGCCATTTCACTTCTCCTGAAGACAGCATGGGGTACACTGCCGTTTTATATTCCCCTGAGATGGCAGTGGTTGTTCATTCATTCATTCATTCTGTGGCGGCTTCAACTTCCGCTTGAGCAAGCCCGCGTGTGTTCAGGCAAAACGGTTGTGTGACCAAGTATAACTGTAACATGGGAGGTGAGGCTGAAGGTGGGGCCTGCGTTCAGAGCTGCTGTTGTCTTCTGAATGCCATGCACGCAGTGCACACGCAGTGCAAAGTTGTGGATGTCGGCAAATACTCGAACCCTAGTTTCGGCCCCTTTTCACAAGTTTTTGTTTCCGTACCAGGTTTTTTTTAGCTTCCTAAGCATTTAGGATGTGGCATATTTGAATTGTCAACCATTTTTGCCCATTTTCAACCACCTGCACCTCCCTACTTAGGCAGTTTTCCTGTCAATTTGTTTCAATGAGTGCCATGGGCGGGCATGACATGCAACCACCTTCCGACTCCCATCAGCCTCACGCCTCAGCAGAGGAGAGGATTGCTGAACAAGCTAGAGAAATTCAGCAGCTACGCGAGCAGCTGGCCAGGGCATCAGTCAAGGAAGGTCCGACCCTCCCTCCCCTGTCTGTGCCGGAGTTGAACAAGGCCCTCGAACGACCCCAGCCGCAGTGGATGAGACTTATCGTGTCTAACTTGAAAGCCTATGTCAGGCTGAGGGCTGGAGAAGTCGGCAAGGTCCCGCGGCCAGCGGAGTTCAAGGGCATAGTTGTACTTTACAAGGTTGAGTGGCTTGTTCATAACGACAGTTGATTACCAAGTTTGAAGGCAGTTTCGTTGTTCTCATGTGGGCTTTGCTGCTTCGCCGTGCTACTAGACAGGTGACAGGTATTCTTGGGTGAGTATCTCAGCCTTTGCATGCGCAGTGCGCGCGCAGTGCAAGAACTTGGCCAATGAGAACGTGTGTTAACGCTGAAATGAAAAAGGCTTTTTCCTTCTGTTGTGGGTAAATGGTTGTATATAGAGCAGGCTAAACCTGCCCACAACGGCACGCTGGGCATCTGGGCATAGCCTGGTGGTAGACTGGAGAGTGACCAAAACCAACGCAATTCAATTTGGCAGCTTGCCAAGATGTGCATTATCTAGGAGCTCTTGGACTGCTTGCACCCTGAAGTGAAATTTTATGCACAGGGCACTCCCAACATAACGAAAGAGCGTGCGGTGTTTTTCCGTGTGTCTGTGCAATGGTTGCACAAGCAGTAACCAAGCTTTCTCTGATATGTGCTTTGTATGTTTTGTGGTGCTTAGTACCTGAACATCTGTACCCGGCAACAGCCCCTCCCTTGCCCCAATTCAGTGCTAGGGGACAGCTCTGGGTTACTTTTACATTCCTGCAACTGCCCTAAAGCCCTACCGTATCCAGGGGACAGCCTTGGGGTACTTTGACATGCCTGCCTTCACCCTACACCCCTGCCATAGCCCCCTCTTACCCCCATTTAGTGCCAGGTGACAGCCCTGGATTTTACCAATTGTTACCAACAGGCCCCTGCACGGGTTTTGGTTTTTATGGTGGGGGAATCAGAAGCGGGGGGGTTTTGTACGTTCCAGAAACTTGCGCGTTCTGCATTTTCCAAACCAGTTGATTCTTGTTTCCTATCTCCACGTGCTCTAACCTGTTGTTGTATGCAATGCTATTTTACTGTGAGTTGTGATGATGCAATCTTGCAGCGTATATTCTTGAACTGAGGATTGTGGGTTGACTTGAAGATTGCAGTCGAGTGCATGGCAACGCGTGGTATGTATATGTGGGGTCTACTCCAATTTAACCCCAGTGCTGTATTCGTATTTTTCTCTGTGCTCATTCTCAGAGGAAATAATGTTCAGCAAATTCATTTCTCTGTGAAGGTAAAGCCCATCTCTCACATTTGATTCTGTGCAGTTTCTCAGCCTGTAAACAGTTTTGTCCAGGTGGTACAGATAATTTCACGTGCTGGTATAGTCTCTCTGCTTGTCTTGAAGCCATCAGCCCAGTGCAGGCATTTAATTGTACTCTCCATTTCATTTTATGAATGTGCACCGCCATTTTTTTGTTGGTTTCTTTTGCGCTGTAATCAGCACTGCTATGTATGCCAATCACAGGATTGTTCAGAGCGAAGCGTTATTCAACGAGCATTACGTTTGCTTCTGGCTCTTCGGCAAATCTGGCAAATTTGTTTGAGGATCCAGGGTATCCTGCCCATCCCATGTTGAAGCCATTCTCTTGTCCTAACCCAGGTCCCTGTGGTGGACATATTGTTCTTGCATTTGCCCCTGGTTTGGGCAATTGCAAAACTGGTTTGTTCTTGACTGTTGTCCCTGCCAGAGTTGAAATATGTGTCGCACAGAACATAAATGTTCTGTAACAGCCGCACAGGCAGTACAACAAATTTTTTCCCTCCCCATTTTTGTCCGTGTCCAAAATTATTGTGTGCACCATTTTCTCGCCATTTCACTATTGTGTATGTGGAAGACAATCACATTCAACATTCTGAGTAATATGATTTTGAATTTTGAAACCCATGTGTCACCTGTCTTATTTTGCCAGCTGGTTTTTCATGGAAGATCCATGTGATCCCCAATGTTGTCTTTTCTTGATGAAGGGTGTTGGGATATTGGAGCACAGGGCATCTATCCATTTGAAAGTGCTTTTTGTTTTTGCAGAATTGTTTAACGTGTTGTAATTGCACAAAGTTTAAGGGTAATCCCCCCCCCCGGCCCTTTGTATAAGCTACGCCTTTGTCCAAGGTACAGTAGGCCTAGGGACCGTAATAATTTGGTGCATAATTTAATTACGTACGAAAGGTAGTGTAGCCACATAAGACATTGGTTTGTCGTCATATTTGCCAATTTCAGCACATGTGGCCCCTTGCTGGTGCACGAGGAATTTTTTTTTCAGTTTGATGCATCCCATAGGTCTTGAATTGCCAATTTTAGCACACGTGGCCTGCGCACGTGTGTGTCAGCGGCTGTATGTGTTGTGCACAAGCCACGCCTTTTGTCCAAGCTACAGTAGGCGTAGGGACCATAATAAGTGTGTACATTGGCGTAGCTTATACAAGGGGGGGGGGGGGGTAATTCAAAGGGTGGTGTACATTAATATTTAGGTGAACACAAAAATGGAAAATTAAAAAAAAATTGGTTTTAGGCCAAAGATTGTGCAACGGCGCAAAAATTCCATTAAGCGCAGAAGATTAGTTATTTATTTTTTTGGGGGGGTTTTTTCAGGGCGCTCCAAGAATTAATCACAACCGTCCAACAGTTCAGAAACGAAGTATCAAGAATTCCAACAATTAACAGCAATGCTCCAAGAATGAATAGCAACATTACAAGAATTAATGATAGCAAGCCACCAAGAGTTAACAGCAACCGTCCAAGAATTATTGCAACCATTCAAGAATGGGCAAGAGAATTTCTAACACTTTTTTCAAGAAGTAATAGCAACACTTCGAGAATGAATAGCAACCTTGCAAGTATATACAGCAACTCTTTCTATGTTAACACCAAACATCCTAGAATGAATAGCAAGCCTTGGAGAATGAGCTGCAAGCCAGTACAAATTAGGAGCAACATACTGATTACTAACAGCAAGCTTCTAAGAATGAACAGCAACAATCCACCAAATTCCAAAAAAGTAGCGCATTTTTTCTCCGCTTTTGTCCCAAGGCCCCTCGGCTTTGTACAACCGATGCACACATCTTGATTTGATTTCTCCACATTTTGTGATGAATGGATGAGGCTTGTTTGTGTGCTTCCCCTTTGGGGCAAAGCTACAAGAGGTTTTTTGAAACTTAAAGTATGAAAACATCCCGCATGTAAAGTTGTCCACCATTACTTCAAATGATTCAATTCTGTTAACATCTATCCGCACATGTTTCTATCAACAACATATCTTTTGGCATGTTGAATTTTGTACCAGCCTATTGTTATTATCGATATTATTCCCGTTCATTCATTCATCACTTTTGCTACGAGGCACATATTACATTTGGACCTTCTCGATTCCCAGGGCCTCCATCCTCAGCTCGCCTCATAAAAGCCATAACCCAACTTGGCGCCGAGCCCCATTCCAGCCTCCAAAGCCATTCAACTACCCTAAAGTACCTTATGCTACCCCGTGGGACCCTCGGTGCCTCTAGGTGCACCCTCAAGCGGGTAAACATTGTACACATTCTCATGTGTATGATGATGATATGGCTTAAACCTGCGTTAGAAAATTTGTGACGTTGTGACAAAGTGGGAGACTTGATCCACATTAGCAGTTTGTTTTAGCACATGTGCAGTTGTGGTGCCAAAAATGTTCAATCACATTTATGGTTGGCACCACAGTCTTGTTTGGGACTGTCAATGCGGTATGTGTATACTCGGTATTTTTAATCACACATGGGTCACAACAAGTGGGTGCAAAGATGGGTCTATGATGTCCACTAGGTACAAAATAAAAGAGTTTTGTCAAAATGCTTTTGAACCACTAGGGATGCCAACGAATTGTTTTAGTCTGTATTGAGCCCGTGGTGGCACATTTTGCACTCCGAAAATCCCGAAATGCCTTGAAAATGGGCCGTTTTGGACCAAGGATAAATCAAAACATGGGTCAAAAATGTGTTGTGCTGTTAAACGCCATGCCCTAGTTTGGTGCCGTGGTTGTAGGGAAGCTTTAGCTTCTCCGGCGCTACAGTTGTGGTGCAGACGTCTGAAGGCTGCAGATTCGGTGATTTGACCTAGAGTGGATGGAAGATTTTGCAACATATCCGGCCGGACATTGGTGTATTTATAGATGATGTCTCTATTAGCAAGCAGGCATTGGAGTACATAGATGACTGTGGAATTCGTGTACAGACATTCAAATATTTAGACGACCGTGGAGTTAGTGTGTGGACTTCTATGCGCGCATGCTACATGAATGTGTGGGGTTGTATGTGTGTGTGTGTATGTGTATGTGTGTGTGTATGCTCCAAGGTATCAATCATGCTTAAACTGTATGTGCGTGTGTGTGCACGCGCGTGTGTGCATATGTATCATTTTCGTGCCCGCTGACACTAATTTCCTCTTGTTGGTATAATGGATTGGCTTCTTTGCTGCATTTTTGTTTGGATCTTATGCTACGAAAATCTTGTCAAAAAACTGCAATCAAATGGAACATAACTGGCATAGAAAAATGAAACATGAAGAGCTTGTGGGACACAGAAATGTTTTTAGGGATAGAGCATTCTTTTGCATAGCAGAGAAAAACCCGTAAATAAAAGAGTTTTGATGTTGTCTCCCACCGATTGTTCGTTCAATGTGCGCCTGCTATCATTGATGAATTCTGACGATGAATCATTCACAATACACCCTCTATTGGGTGATTGACATATTCTGTACATGCAAAATTGGCGACCCCACTGTGGGTACTTGGAATACTGGCAAAACGAATGCCGTGGGCAAACATCAGCACAGCACATCAACATTAATTGTGCATTGCTCTGATTTATCCTTCCCACTTTCACTTCACGGCCTCCATCATTTAGTCAATGTGGCACTGGTAGATGGTAACCGCGGTGAACGTTCATGAAGTAATTGTGATGGTGCCTGGGATCCCCCATAAAACAGGTTTGCATTGATAATCTCAGTGTTAACAAAAGCCGGTGTGTTAAAGGCTGCAGCATGTCATCATGTTGAATTGTGGGGCTCTGCTGGTCTCATGGCACCTCTGTATACCTTTGTTGAAAGCAATGAAAATTTGTCCATCCTTCATGCCATATTTGTGCAGACAATGTGGAATTTTGGTGTCATTGCACTTTGATGCACTTTTGTGCACCTGCATGTGTCCTTGGGGGCCAGTGGCCAGCTAATACCTTGCTTGATGGGGAAAATTCATTTAGTAGCCAGCATCATTACTCATTTAATGGCATCTTTTGAAGCTTTTCTGAAGCAAAACCCCGCGATAAGCCAGGTCAAGTCTGGAATGTACAGCAGGTTGCCTCTGCGCACCTGCGCACCTCCACCTGCCTTGCATTTGAACCATAAAGCACCAAGCAACAAGGGAGTGAGTGAGCGCTGTTGGGGCAAACCCACACCAGACGCACACCTTTCTCCTTCCCATTCGTCGAAAAGTCCAGTTGGCCAGCAACTCTAGTCACAATGCATTGCAGCGTGCAGGCAACCCGTAACGAGAGGACTCTCGATGTGAACGATGCACTGTTGGGCCGAGTGGCAATAAAACCCAACCGATTCTAATGATCTGCTCGGTCAGATGCACAGAGCATCCCATGAGCAACGAGCATATTGAGTCCCAACTTGGATGGGGCTTTCATCCCTCCTCTCCCCATTGTGGCTCGTTTTTTTTTATAACCCCAAATCCTCTTTTTGTAAACTGTTGTGGCACTGTCATAAATCTATACACTGTCCTGACCCAGTCGACAGACTGGGAGGGTTGCATCGCCAATGGAGAAAACCTGTGCACTGTGCAAACCCAACCGACAGATGCATCACCAATGCAAAGGGAGTAGACGGCAAGCACAGGGGGAGCTGTCCGGGACTGGGGTAGGGTGAAAGAGCTGGATTTAAGCACCTTGAAATGGTGGACTGCTTGTTATCCTGATCTCGTGCGTAAAGCCACTAATCTTCGTCCTACGTGCCTCATTTTTTGTCCCACAGATGCACACGTCGTTCCACGTGCACCAAGACTCGTGCCAATGCCATCAACTTTCAATTATTTGGAGTAAAATTGGCGTCGCCACAACCGCAGTTGGAGCATGGGACAAACCTGTTGCAGGCCCTCACTGCAGCTAGTCCTCGCCACCACCCTTTCACCACCACCCACCGCAGCCTGTCTGCTCCCCACGCCCTGTGATCATTCATTACCTGATCACTACCTGAATGGCAGTACTCCACGGGCATCGAAAAAATTGCACCCTTCTGCTATTGGCACTGAGAATGCCACTGGCCCTCCAGCTGGTTGCAAAAAAACCCACTTTTGTAAGCACAGGATCTCATTTGTTTGACAGGTTGTCCTTACCCAGTGCTACGGGAGCCCGAAGGAAACGAAATTCGACGGTGCTCCACGCGGACACAGTTAGTGCTCTGGGTCAGGCAAAAATCCCCAAACGGACAACTGCACACACCAGACACCGTCCATGGCAAATGGTGGTGCACCTGTCCAGGAATCACCCATGCAGCGTCCTGCGGTTCTCAAACTGCATTCCTGACTGTGAGGCCAGTGCGCTGTCAGCAGTTCAATCTTCCTGTGAACTTCAAGCTGCAATTTGCTCTCATCTTCCAGGGTCAGCATCCCGCCTTTTCCCTCGAGATCGCCGTAACTCACTTCGAGACTTGACACGCTGGTATGGCTCAAGCTCAATATCTTCCTCGATATCTTCGTCAGCCAGTTCCCCATCATCTCCGTCTTCCTGTTCTTCTTCGTCCTCATCCTCTTCCTGCACATTGAAGCTCAGATCACCACAAACATCCTGCAGATGCTCCATGTCAGCACTAAACGAATTGGGGGCATAGGCTTCTGCACGTGCACTAGCTCTGGTGATCAAATCATCCGGATTGTTCAACACTCTCTGCACCGCCATGTCCTTCCCCAGCTCTTTCACCCACCCCTGCAGCTCTGGATGCACGCAGTAGCCTGGCAAACGCAGCAATGCAGAGTGCCTTTCCACCAGTTCCACCGTCTTCTGGTGGCCCAGCATCTCTGCAAGCACAAGAAACGACTCACGGATGCAATTGTTGTCGTCTTGCAATAGCAATGGGTCCTCAAACAACAGGCGCTGCGTCGCCTCTTCTCCGAGAAGCTCCTTCATCGCAGCAAAATTGCTTGCTGCAGACGACGCCGTAGGCCCTGGCATTTTGTCGGGGTGTGCAACTATGGCTTGGATGGTCCTCTCTGCCCCCAAAACATCGAACAGCGATTGCACGCGGACCTGCAACTCTTCGTATGCCAAACTGAACATCAACATATTTTCCTTCAATACCCTCGAGGCGCCTTCCTCGCCTAGCATTCTCCCCAGCAGCGCGATGTGTGCCCTCAGCTGCTCTGCCCCACGCGTCAGCACCTGCAAGAGGTCCTCTTTCAACCTGGTATTCACGAGCTCCGGCCCGTAAAATCCATCTAACACTTCCAACGAATCACTGATGCTTTCGCCCTGGTGGAGCAAAATGGGCGCATGGGCCTCGATCATGAAAAGCGCTTCCTTGTGCCCAAACCGCCTCGCGAGGGCGCTGTATGGCGCCGTTGGATCCACACGACTCAACATGACCCGGGGATGTTGCCGAAGTACCACTTGCATCCCCTTGTTGCCCAGCAATCTCTCCAGCCGCTCTGCACGCTCCTCCAGCTCGCTCGCCGGTGCGGTCCAAATCTTCTCATCAGCGATGAGAACCTTCATCGCGCGCTGACGCCCCAGCGCGGTCACAAGTCCCTCCGCAACTTCCTTTAGTCGACCCGGTCTCGCACCAAAAAGTTTTGCGTTGCTTTTTTCAAGCATCCGCAAGGCTTCGGCTTCGGAGTCCGCAACGGGAAGGAGAGCCCGAACAATGGGGTACAGCTGCTTACTGCTGAACTCTCGGTGAGCCATACACCTGATCCAGGTCTGACGCTGCAGCGCTTCCAGAGCCACATTGTACTCCACAGCAGAGAGCAGTGAATGCAGGTTGATCCAGAGGTGTTCGGTTTCGACACGCAAGATCTGCGGGCACGCTTGCACAACCGCTGCGGCGTCTGTCGTCCCGAGCAGCTCCACTAAGGTGTCGACGCCGCTGCGAACAGAAATGCGCAGGAGACTGGGGTGCTTTGACACAAGACGAGACAACTCTTGCAGGGACAACAGCTGCAACAGGCTTTCCGCGGAGCTTTTGATGCTGGCGTCTGGGGTCGAGAGTAAATGCGGGTTGGCATTGACGAGCTCCTCTGCATCCGCCTGGCCAAACACTTCCACTAGCGCCTGCAATGACAGAGGGATTCCCCTGGAGTCAAAGCAGAGTATTTCGGGATTGCCTCGCACCATTGCCACAGCCCGTTCCGTTCCAAACGTCTCCTCCAGAGCCTCCCGAATCAGCTGACACGTCCCCATTGGACCCTCAAGCAGCGAAGGATGTACACGCACCGCTTCTGCAGCGAGCTCCTCCCCAAGGAGATCCGCGACAACTTCACCCGCCTCGCGCATGGCAGGGGCGCTGCCCTGCAGCAGTGGGAGAAAGGCTGTTGGCCGCCGGCGCATCAATATCTGCAGGGGGATCTCTCCCAGTATTGCTGACAGCACCTGCTTCGCGGCCATGATGGTTTCCCCGCGTGTCTTGAGCAGGCTTGGCTGCACCGTAAGGGCGTTCACGGCTCCGTCTTTGCCGAGCGTTTCCACCAAAACGCGCATCGACCCCCTCATGACATCTACTTCAGCAGTAAACATCCGCGGCTCCCTAGCTGCAGCCCGAAGGGTCCACTCATAGCCCAGGATGTCAGCCGAGGCCTGCATGGCATCGCGCATGCGCCCAGCGTCGTACCGCAGTAAAAATGGAGCGCTGTGCACTGTCTTTCCAGCAGCTTCGTTGCCCAGGACGCCAGAAATCACGTGTAAGGCATCCTCCATGGTGCCCTTCGGGAGCGACAACAAATATGGGGCCTTCTGCACGATCTCAAGTGCCGTCTGCCGACCCACCATGTCCGCCAACTCAGCAATCCGATCTTGCATATCCTCCACGCTCATTGTGGCAAGCACGGGCAGCCGCGCAAGCGCCTCCTGTGCCCTTGCGGATCCAAATATCCTGAGTAGCAACCGTTCCTGATCTGTGAGGGCCTTCGCAGTTACTATATCATCCGCCCTGCTGCGGAGCTCAGCCTCCCATTTCCTTGTATCCGCAATCCCTGGATACTTCTCAGGGGCCCATGAAAAATGTCTCCTCACGTCACCTTCAGGATACTCTGGGGCAGGAAAAGGGTGGGGCTCGTCGTCTTCTCGTACATAGTATCTGTCTATGGCCAACATGGCCCACCTCTCGTCTTGACCACTGTGTGCGACTCGCCACCGGCGGCTCAGTGCAACGAGCAGTGCCATACCGGTCAGAGCGATGCTCGTGCACTCAAGTGCGGAGAGCCGCCTTGGCCGCCAGGCCTTGTTTTCCCCCTCAGAACCCGATACAGAAGCCACTGCAACTTGCACAAGGGGTTTTGGTGGAACAGCGGACTGCTCAACTTGGGGTTTCCATCCTGAGGAGTCACGGGCACCAAGGATTATGATGCTGTGAAGGCTTGGCTTTGTTGTCACGGGGTGATAAAGGGCAGATAGAGCGCGGGGCTGCCAAAGTGCAGCGCCCATCACAACGGCCAGCAGAGTGGCCAGGCATGCCGGCAGGAGCCACTGCCGATGTTGCATTCCCGCTGAGACGACGACGAGACGTCTTCCCCTGAGGTCTCAGGTCTCAGGTCATGCAGCGCAGCCTATGAAAGTGGTACGTTCAGGAACAATGACACATGCAGATTTCCTTACTCAGGCCTTAAACCCAAACACAAGCCATGACCTTAGTTTAAGGGGTTGCGTCCACCTCGTCTTTAGGTCACGGGGTCCTTGTACTTGTTCTTGCACCGGTTTTCACACCCAGGACCAACACCAGCCTCCAGAAAGGGAGAGCTTGCACGTGTGCCGAAAGCAGGGGCGTAAAAGTGGCATAAATTTTCGCCCAATCGGAACGGCTGGCTTGCAGAAAATACCAGGCAGTTTCGTCCCAACTGCGACCGGGGTTGTGGCCCTGCAGAAGCAGCAGGCAAACAAAAATTTGAATGAAAAATCAGAAGTCCAAGCTCAGAGGCTCGGTGGTCAAGCAGGGGTACCTTCTGGTTCTCGCACACCTGGAACCGAAAAAGGTGGGTGGTTTTTGCGTTTCGTGCACTTTCATCAGCAATGTGTTTCGTGGTGTGGAATCATGCGCACACATGGTCGTTCCTGTGACATTGCAGTTCCCGTCCTTGAGCAAACACGAGCGATCCACTGGTTGAGGCAACGCCGGGAAGATGGGCATGCGCAACCAGATTTCTTTGGCTGTTATTCCAACAGAGCAATCCAGGTGGGACAGTCTTTGGCTTTCACTCGGTAGTTTTATGCTACTTGTGTACACTTTCATCCTGTACTCCATTGCAAAACTGGCAACGGGGAAATTGTCGTTCACGGGGTAGGACACAGTTATGGGGATGCGGGGCGGATGAGGGGGCAGAGCGTGTGGTAGGTGTCGAGGCTTACAAAAGATATATTCTAAAATGTTTACAAATGATTCAAATAAGGCGGAATAGACATTTCAGATGGATATAGCGGGAAGTGAAATTTGCGCGTGCGGCACAACTAGGGTATCGCGGTTGCTGGGCGAGGGTTGATTGGGCACTGACTTCACTTGTTCACTACATTGCTGCTCCTCTGGTGCGTCAGCTGCCATGATACTTCAAGATCTGAAACACGAAAATACACCTAAGTTGATCTGAAACACGAAAATACATCTAAGTTGATCTGCAACACGAAAATACATCTCCGGTTTGATCGTTCCCAGCTACTTGCTGGATAAATAGATTGGTGATACTGTGGAATTGGGGTTAGGCTAAAGACGCTAATAATATAATGGTCCGAGTTTGTGTTCGCGTCTCGCGTCCGCGTCTTTCACTAATAATGCCTCAGAAAAGCGCACAATTTACCACCCGCTTCATGCTCGATGCCTGGGGACTTCGTGGTGAGGACCGAAAGTGACTCAAAACGAGTGCACAATGGTTAATCAATCGTGGGGCACAACACACGGTTTTGAGTGGGGTTTTTTCAAGTTTGTCAATATGTTGCTAGTTTGATGTGTCAACCCACTTTCTTCGACCCATGCTTCAGGCCGAAAGCTCGAGCTTAGGCCACCTAGCCCTTGCAAGTGCTTTGTTCTTGTTTGTCCGCGATTGAGGGGCGGAACCGATGTGACCGTGAGTGACCGTGACGCACAATCGACAATATTTGCTTGGACGAGCTCTCTTCAAGCGAAGCCGTTCGCGTTGAGTTGCTAATTTGTTGAAAGAACACGTCGTGGTTGTCACTGTTAGCAAAATAAACCCCGTGTTGTTTTCGCACTTGGATGATCTTCAAGGAAGGTTACACAATGCAATTGCCAGCCACACACCCACACACACGTATTAGGTGCACCGGCTTGCTTTGTGACATGCCACAAGTTGTTCTCCCTCCCTCCCTGCCCCTCTCCCTCCCGCCGTGAGCGTGCCTTGGTGCCAGAAATGTGGGTCAACCAAGAGTCATTTGACTTTGATTTTGGGTTTTCGAAGATATGTGAACGTGGTCCATTGTTGCTCAACATGCATCACATAGCAAATTGTCCGCTTATGTGCAGAAAGTTTTGAGCTCGGGCCACTTGGCTCTTTTGCATGTGCTTTGTTTGCCTTTTCACAAGTGGTAGTTCATTTCGTGCAGGATGATGACATTTATGATGTACGCTCATTTGCACTGATTGTAGTTCTTTTTCTAAGATGGTGGTGAAGAAGAAGAAGGGAAATAAAGCCCCTACGAAGGACGGCGCCGAAAAACCGGCAGGTATTCAATCGAGGTAATAGTGTCTACATGTCACATGTTTGTTGGCAACAAGGTGACAAGCTCCGCTCGGGGTTGCAAGTCATCCGACACATAGTTCAGGCTTGTTGTAAACGGTGTGGCTTAATTTGCCATTTCGTGACGTTATGAGGTCAAGAGCAAAAAACTTACCGGTCAACGACAAGCTGTTTGAAGAGCGCCACATGTTGATTCGGTCACAGGTGATCCAAATGAAGATTTTGTATTTGAAGAGTTGCCGAGCAAGAGGAAGGCAAATGATGGGGCACAGGATGGACAACCACCAGAGAAGAGGAAGGCAAATGATGGGGCACAGGATGGACAACCACCAGAGAAGAAGAAAAAGCAGCGGATGACCGCCGAGGACTGGAAGAAGAAAAAGGAAGAAAAGAAGGCACAACGTAAACAGCACATTAAAGAAGTTCTTGCTGCAAAACCGCAGAGGGAGAAAAAGGATCTTGTTGCCACAGCGCCGTTGGAATGCCAAGCGTGGTTATATGCCAACCCGCTCGATATTTCCTTGAAAACACTCCGGCAATATGTACCCGGATTATCCACCATCTTTTGGTTGAAACATGGTGGCGGTTACGCATCATTTGAAACCGAAGGTGCTTGCTCCCCCTCCTTTCATGTGTGGCGACCTATGTTTCGTGGAATGCGCATCGTTTTGGTTTCAACTTACTATCACCGAGGTTGAGCCTAAAGATTGGATCATGTGCATGTCGGGTTCATCGGAGTGCTTGGGTGCATGCTTAAAGAACTCTAGTCGCTTTGTGGAGGCTTTGCTAGCTTTTCGGTTCATACGTGACCATTATTTCTTTCAACACAAGAGGAGCCGCCACGCGCCACGTCGTCGCCTTCGCGGTTGGTCCTTGGTCGGCTTTGTGTGAGCTTCGGCTTCGGCTTCTGCTTCGGAGTGTGGGACTTAAATTAAATGACACGACAACATTGTGTTGTGGTGTTTGTTCATTCCTCGCAATATTCTAGGCGCTTGGAAGCACGCGCTCCAATTGAAGGAAGTGTCTGTCCATGGTAGCATCACCCGTATCGATGAATATGAAAAGGACGGCGAAAAGCATGTTCTTGCCAACGCTCAACAAGATGATACTGCCGGGCAAACGGTTGCGAGCGACGACAATGAAAACAAGGTTGATGACAAGAAGAAGCAAAATCTCAAAGGTTTGCACATTTGTGTGGAACCGAACATTGAACGATTTTGCTGTACCGCTTGCGCGTGGGAGCCGAGGTCTCCGTGACGAGCACAAACGGGACTAAGAGGATCCAAGACGCTCCCTAGCACACCAATACACCTACGAGGGCAATGGATGAAGTCCACACAATGTGACTACTCTTTTCATGAGCTAGCATCCCAGTGTTTTGCAACCATCTACGTCAACCGAAATGTTGGTCCCATGGCAACCGTAAAAGTGGAGCACCTCAAGCTGGGAGAGTTGACGCATGGGAGAGTTGTTGCATCCAAGGAAAGCGACCTCACAAGTTGGTGGTGCATCTTTGGCATTAAGGTGGGTTCACAATTGCATTGGGGCATCCTAGGACATGGACCCATAGGTGTGCGTTGCGGTTGCGTGTGTGTTTGTGTGCCTACCAATTTTTTGAATCAACGTGTTGTGCAGTAGTACCCTGGTATGGTAAAATGGTGATTGGACCCCTAGTGCAATGAGTTGCCCCTCACATAAGTTAGCGACGTCTCACCAAGGTGCTCGCTAATGGAGAGAGATGACTTGGGTGAGCCTAAGTCGTAGTGATTTGAGAGCGCCATTCGCTATTTGTACGTATCGCGATTTGTTTGGATGTATCACTTTGTCGGTTTTGTTGGCCGCCACAGTCTCAGCATTGGTGGTATGGTGTTCACATCAGTGAGTGAAAAGTGTGTATCACTGATGCAACTACAGGCTGACATAGGAAATGACTTTGGGGCAAGATTTGGTTGGGTGTGGTTTACACTTATGTCCAAAAATATTGCCATAGACGAATGGTGTTGTGGACTATCCAAATTTTTCCCTCTCCATCACTGAGCGACGTCTCACTGACATTGCTAATTTCTATGAGAGCAAATCGCTGCACCACAGAGTTCACGCATTGCGCGCTCAAGCATCTAGTGACACAAACATTGTGTTGTCGTGACAAGAGCCACACCAACAAAGTGCATTCAGGGGAGGCATAGTGCAGTGTGAAATTAGCAATGGCAACGCAACCCACGATTTGTGACCACCAATACCATCAGTCAATAGTCAAAAAAGGGGCCTATGGAGATGGGCATGACAGCAACTGGTAGCAACACATTAGGGGACGTATCCCGCATCAATGTGTGTATTCAAACACAAGCAATACCCGCTGAACTGCACGTGTGGGCTCTAGGTACAACCCCAATGTAAACTGCGCAAGCACCGCGTCCACAACTCCCCGTTCAGATGGGGATCCTGTGCTTAGACAAGGCCGTGCTTACGCGCAACAAGAGCGTATTTGGCCACAAGTTCCGAGCTAAATAAGCACTCATCGCGTCCCCAATCCACTCCGGCTTTGTGCACACAATGTCGCAATGTATGCCAAGGTTGAACAAACTAAGGTAGTTGTTGTTGTAGAAATGATAAGAGCAACGTGGTATCACAATCACATGACATGATGACAACTCCTTGTTGAGCCGGTTGCGGGTGTCTTCTTTGTTTGGTCCCACAATTTCTTTTCTTTGTTTCTTTGTTTCTTTGTTTCGTATATCCTTGCTATGTTCGTTTGTTGTCATTGTTACTAACTCACCGCATGCCCAACCATGTCTTCGTCCCCTCACAAATGGAGCATGGTCTGTCCCTGCTCGGTTATGCACTCGTTTCTGGTTTTGTTGATTATGTTGCATCCGGGGTACGTGTGTGGGGCCATTTTATGCTGTTTTTTTTTGTCAGTACCCTAAGATGGTATACGGCGAACGGACGCAGCAATTTGCCCCTCACAGAAGTCAGCAATGTCAGTGAGACGTCACACCAAAGTGCTCAATGATGGAGAGGGAAAATTTGGATGATCCCAGGTTGTGGCGAGTCCACAACATTATTCGTCTTTGGTTACATTATCGGACATAAGTGTAAACCAAACCCTCAACCCTTTCCTGCCCTGAAGTCATTCCTATGTTGATTTCACCCTGCAGTTGTATTAGTTTTCACTTACACTTACACTTACACTTACACACACACTTTTCACTCGCTAATGCGAATGTTGGACTCAATGCAATTTCTGGGATTGAGGCGAAAGCCAAGGTGATTAGTTTTTGCATTGCTGCATTGTGGGTGTTTCATGTTTCCCATGGGTGCTGGCACTTGTCTTTCCGCAAGACCTGCAATTGAAGGCTGCCCTGTGGGCCTTCTGGGAATCACATATGGTGCAGATCTGAGAACTTGGTCTAACCCGACCCCACTATTTCCGCTTTTTCTGTTGCGTGCGTGTTGTGTCAACACGTCATATGCTCCCATAAGGAGCGTGCAGAACCCTTGGACAGCCTTATCAAGCCCAGCGATTGCCATTTCTAGTCTGTTTGCCCCCCACAGTGAGCTGGTAAAGTTCAATAGACAGGTGTCAGCACGCTTTCTAGTCTACTTGCCACCCATGGTGAGATAGATAGTGCCGAAGAGCTAGAGTTCAAGTTTCGCATGCACCAGGACAGGTTCCCTTCAGATCCCCTTGGAACACTGCACAGCGCGGAATATGGATTTCTACAGTTTCGCCCAGGTTGCGTGGCTGGGTAAAAAATGCATTGTACTGTGGCTCTTTTGTAGTCGCACAGTTGTGGATTGTTGTCTTGTGTCGCTTGTAGAGATGCGCCTTGAAACCGTTGCCAAACTGCCCCGAGAACAATTTCAAGAACGATTGAAAATGGGGGTCACCAATGCCCAGATGTCGCAGTTGCTCAAAATTCGCTCGCAATACTTTGACATCCTCCCCAAAGAGGAGAATTTGGGCTACAATATTCCGACCAAAGGTCAGCGGCCAGGTAATGTTGTGATCTGCCACATGCCCGTCCTTTCTACACCCGTGCGCTTTCTGCTGGTTCGGGGATCCAATCAAAAGGCACCGCACTAACCAGTGTTTACACCCAATCGCTGGGATGCGAATATGGTCCCCTTCGCCATACCTCTCTCCCTCCTCCTCACTTGTTTTCCCGCCCACCCTTCCAGAACTCTCTGTATTTAACATCAGCCGTCAAACATTTCTTGCTTCTACAAATTAAGCAGCATTCGTTTGGCCAGTTTGTCCGTGATGCGAGTGGGTGGTCAGGGTGTGGCAGCTCCCCATGGATTGATCGTTTGAGCACTCGCTCTGGCTTTTTACACTTTCCTCAAAAGGGGGTTTTTTATAGCCAATCCCCGAGCCACCCCACCCATTTCAACGCCACTTCACGCCCCTGCACGGTGTGCACACAGTAGCAGAAATGCCCGTCGGCACGTTCACAGCAGGGTTTTTGTGCTTGGAAACGGAGTGAGTGGTCAGGGAGGGGGCATGTTGCAGGTTGCGTTGAGATGGTAAGACATATGAATGCCTCAACAGACCCGTTGAATCAGTTCGCCAACAAGAAACGGGATTGCCTGAGTGAGGCTGGGGTTCAGGCGCGGAAACAATAGGGAAACGCAATACTAGGACTGATCAAGCATTCCACCAGTGCAAAGCAGATTTGAGGAGGTGATGCAGTAGGCAGCCAATTCAGATGTCGCGAGAGGTCCACAATGCCAACGTGCATAAACCCCCACCGGCCAAAGCCCACATTACGATTAGCCTCACCCTTTCCCTCCACTTCATGCTGTTTTCAGAGGATGGACACAGCCGGCATGCTGGGAAGCGCAAAGCATTCCTGTCGAACAGGCCCACATTCATTGCAACGCAGGCTCTAAAGCAGCGTATTGATGGAATTGAAGCCGTACAGTGGGTCCAAGCCAAACAGAGCAAGCAATTCCGTCACTCTGGTTTTGAGGGGGCACGGGTGAGCTTCAAGAGTGCAGAATACGCAGACAGAGGTTTGTTGTGCAGGGTCGTGGGTAGAAGTTGTATTTTCAACCAGGGCTGGCGTATGAATTGTTTGTGCGGTTCGTAATGCTTGTGACGATGCAGTCAGTGGCCAATTGCTCCGGTTGTCAATGCCATTGGTGTCACAGTGAGTACCCTTGGAGACAGCATTATGATAGCAGTCGGGTGCAGTTGGTGATGCAGGGTGATGCAGAGTGATGCCAACTCCGTCTTCATGGTTTGCCCCCCCCCCCCCCCAAAACACATAAGGCAGCCAAAGACACAGCAATGTACGGGGGGCACCAATCAGCAGCGCAAGCCAGTAGGCCAATAGGGAGGGCCTAAGAGATCCCCACAAGGGGATGCAGGAAGGGGCAGATTCAGGGGAGGTCCACTACACCCGCCACCACTGGCAGCCAGAACCGGCGGTCCCCGTGCCTCATGGGCTCCGGTAAGCTGCAACAGACGGGATCTGGGAGGCAGACAGACAGTAGTGCACAGTAATGCATAGGGGAAAATTCTCCAACAACAACGCCCCGGGGATAAGGGTTATTTTGCCATTCTTGTCTGGTGCATCTGCCCTTTTTGGCCTTTTCTCTTCACAAATGGTTGGCAGTTTTCCCCAGAAAAACCTATCTCTTGGCGTCCCTCCCATGCTGTTGTCAGCATGCTTCACATGAAGTCTGTCCTACCATAGTGAAGTTTTGGAGGGTGCTCACCTACACCAATGTGGGAAAGGTAATAGGCCACAGGTTCCGGGCTTCAAGTGTTGCGCATCAGTGTGGCGCAGCATTTTCAGACTCTTTGCCTTTTGGCAGAAAGAAAGGGTGGCTTGGCATGTGGTCTGTGGGCAGGGCTGCCCAGTGCCATAGTCCGCATATACAGCACGTAAGGTAATAAGGAGGTAGCCCAGTTAGGGTTGCGGTGCACTGCCAATATTTCAGTATCGTCCACTGAAAGTTGGGCTGCACCCGGAAACAGTTGAGTAACATCCACAAAATTTTGGCAGCACCCACAAACAGATGCTCGACGCCCAATAGTTAAGGTAACCGATTTAGGGTTGCAACACACATGCCAACAGTTGAGTGACGTTCACCATTGCTGACAAACAGTGCCCTGCAGGTTGCAATCTATCGCACCATGGGGGGTATGGGGGGAGGTATAGGGGTTTGGGGGGGTATTCGTGCCAACTATTGTGGGTCAAAGCCACGGACTTTGGGCAATCCACCTACCTTTGGAGGACCCGCAAACAGTGCCATGCAAGTCACAGGCTAGGGACCTCCAAGTAGGGTTACCATGGGGGACCTTAGGCCCAAGCTGTGGTACTTGCTCACTGCAACCAGAAGGGGTACGCATCCTGTGGCGAGCCCTGCGGCACGCAATTTGGGTAATTATCCTGGAACAAAGACATAGTGGTGCATACACACATGCGTTTTTTATGCAATTTAAACCAAACGGGGGGGGGACCGCTCTACAGACCCAAAATGGTTCTACGGAACAATGGGTTTTGTGGGCGCTGGAGGTAATCTGTTGAACTGAGCTAAACGATGGCGGCGTGTAAGAGTGCTTTGAGCGCAAGATCGGGCAAGACAAGGCGCTGTACAAATGTTGTTTGTTGCTCATTGAAGATCCCGCCTTCGAGCTCAGCCCCGGCTCGATGTGGCGGTGCCGTAGTCTCTCCTCTTTGGAGAGCAATGGTGTCAACAGATCGACATCCACGGAAGTTTTTTGCTTTGGTGTATATTTCCTGGACAGTGTACACTAAAGCTAATTACCCTTACCCTACAGCGCGCAGTAAGCACTCGAGAGACCAGGGGCCAAGGGTGTGCTTTGGGGGAGGATGACCATAAAGATCAACAGAGGGGGGGTGGGGGGGGTAGGGCGGGATGGTGCTCACCGTCGACAGGAAACCGCTAACGCCAGGAGTTCCCAGCTCCAGTGAAGATTTGGAGCTCACTCAAAAGGTTCTCCGGTCTTAGCCAATGCCCAACGGTAGTTACCCCGTGGTGGTTTGGTAGTCACTGACAACAAATTAACCTGTTGACTGAGCGTTTGGAGGGTAATCAGTAGCAGGGGGGGGGGGGGGTGCCAAAAAGGCTTGAGCAAGCCGTGTATATAGGCACTTCTGGGTGTATGCACTAGGTTTGGGTTTTAGGAGGAAAATATCTACGTGGTTTGGCCTGTGGGGCTCAGAGAAAAATGTCGTTCCTCAACTGCTCAGCTTTGATACCACTGCCATTGCAATTTGGGGAACTTGCCTGACGTACAGTCTGTGGAGCAAAATGCATCGCAGCACTCTCATGAACATAGCATGGCAGTGGATAACTCTATTCTCTCAGCCCCCCCCCTTTGCTCCACCCTCTAGGCCTGGATCCTAGCGTGGCCACATGTCCTCAACATGCTTTGCAGTGCTTTTTGATTAGTGTGGGTCACAGTATCAAACAAATGGAATGGAAATTTCGGTCTTTGTGCTGTTGAAGCTGAAACCCAAAAACCCCACAAAACCCTACAAAATTTAACCCTATCCTGCAAACAGTGCTTTCGTGTCCTTCAAGCAGGCCATTGCCGACCCTAGGCAGGGCCAGGCAGAGGCTGCAAAACATGTCCTTTTGCATCCCATCCCCAATTGAACCCCCCCCATCACTGCAACGTGATTCATGATTTCCAGGGAGGAAAGTAAAGGTTTGAGGCAAGAATTGTCTTCACACCCCACTTCTGTGGGGCTTGCCTGGGATGTGTAGGACGTGCTCTTCTGCAGTTTTGGGCCCTTTTTGTTCAGACAGGTGCTGGACCAAAAACCACGCAAAAATCGAAATTTCCAACACCGAAATTTTCTTGATATTTTGACGACCCACACTGCAAAAATTACTCGTGAAGCATATTCAACACCCTCCTCCCCCTATTTGGCCATTGGGTGCTAGTGGAATGACGGGCTAGTGCACAAACTGCTTCAGCAATTTGCAGCCTCAATGACTCACAATTGACATTTCCAACTTATTTTTGGATATTGTGACCACCCAAACTAATAAAAGAACAATTTTACTAAATAATCGGGGACGAAGAGGGTTCTTCACCAATTACACCAAAGAATCTGGCAATGTGCACTGATTTTGATCCCCCAAAATTGCTTTTATGTCTCAGGTCTGTGGGGCTTGCCTAAGCCGTGTGGAGTGTCCTTTTCTTCAATTTTTGCCCGTTTCTGTTAAGAATGGCGCTTTTGGGTGGCTCAGGGACCCTTGTACCCCTATGGAGGGGTGGCGTTGGGGTGGGGGCAACCAACAAATTTTGGCCGGCATGCCCCTGTGGCCCAGTGCTCACACTCCACGTCGGTATCGGCGCCTTTCAATTACTTATAAGCTTCCCGACTTGCAGCTCAACGAGGGTGGGGCGAGGGTATTGAGGCATATGCACAGCCCGTCTGCATAAGCAGGTCAACGTCCTGCAATGTCAGGGGCGGAGGGGCCAAAGCATGCACACAACCGCGAACCGTTGTGCGATGCTCTCTGACACATTCTGGTTTATGTCTTGATCAGAGCGGGTAATGCACATTTTATCTCTTTGCGTTTGCAGCCCTTCAGACAATGCGCTACAATTGTCACGGCAGCGAAGTATACGTGCGGGGCCGTCCCAAGAGCACCAGCGAGGACGAGGCATTCCCTGGTCCAGTGGAGGGTGAGGGAGAATTCAAGCCACTTTAGCAGGTTTGTGGAAGCGACAACATGCGAGTGGACTGTGCCATAAAGATACTCCAAGTCGTTTGCGAATGCAATGCTAAAGTTGCCCCATTTGGATAAAGCCCAGGACCCTTGGACCACAGGGGTCTTGTGTCACACGACCAACATCAGTGGTGGCGAACAGCCCCCTGAACCTCAGTGCCCTGGGTTTTAGTTGCATATGGGGCCTGGGGAAGTCAGTGTTTCGCTTTAGGAGGGGGGGGTAGTCATGGCAGCCCCCCCAAAACCTTGGGGGGGGGGCTTGGAAAAGGGCTCCAATGACAGGGGCCATTATTTCCATTGGCGCCAAGGGCGCCAGAAGGAAAATTTTGTCAACGTTGGTATACATAAAAAAGGTGGTGCGTGCATGTCCACCACATGTTGCTAGAATGATATAATGTATGGTTCTCACCATGGTGCATGAACAATTTAGCAGTGTTGTTGCGTGCATTTGATTGTCGTTGCAATGAAGTTGTGGATAGTAGAGCGGTTTCTGAATCTCTGTCATGCGCGCATTTTTTCGGTGCTTTAGGCCCAAGCTGCACCAGCCTGGCAATAGTTTGCAAAACGCTGGACTTCGACAAGCAATGCTGCAAATATTGATTTCTACGTGCTCACGGATGTGAGTGAATTTATCTTGACCCATATGCCCCAGGGGGGGGGATGATTCTTCTGTGCATGCAGCTGAGGGGTTCCTGGATGACAAAGGGGCACATTGGAAAACGCAACAGCCAAAAGACAAACAAGGACATATGAAGTCAGGATATGTAGCACGTACAACTGTGCCAAAGACGGCGAGGGAGGCAATGTGCATCTTGGACAGGGTTGGTTTTGACCGTTTGGATCGGGCAATTTGCAATTTCCAGGGCCAAATGAATGGAATGAGCCAAAGAACGGGGCCGGGATGGCAATGATTGAGTGGCATTTCGTCCCAGCCCTTACCATGGGTAAGGGGTGGGATTCACAAGTGGGCATGTGAACAGAGCCATGGGCCTTTGCACCATCTGTTTATGGGCTGCCTGGTCTTGCACTGAGCGCAAGCCCCACCCCCTGTTACAGAGGATTCAGAACCTGCCGCAGAAAAAGGTTGAGTGTGTCCAACTGAGGCTCGTTTACGGCCTCTCCCAAAAACACTGGCCAGGCCGCAGGGCCATCATCCATTCTCAGCGGGAATGGCTTCCCTTGATGGCGCCCCCTTGGTAGGACGTGAAAGCTTCGAGTGGGTTGCATGCTAGAAGCACAAGTGCTCGCGGAGGAGGCTGTGATCTGAGTCGTTGCCTCGTGGGTGTGTGAGTGAGTGAGCCAGTGAGTGATTCTGTGGTGGCTATTTTTTGCAAAGGCACCCATTCGCGCAAACACTGACTCGGTGAATCCACTCAGCCGGCTGCTTTCTTGCTCTGCTTGTCAGTGAAAGTTTGTGTGCACTGCGCGTGTTGGTGCATGCTTAAGTGCTTGTGTGTGTGTGTGTGTTTGTGTGTGTGTGTGTGTTTGTGTTTGTGTGTGTGTCTGTGTTTGTGTTGCAGGGCTTGCTCAGGTATTGGCGTTCTCGCATCATATGTGTGTAGCCCAAAAGGGGATAGGGCGCCATTTTGGCGGAGATTGGCCAGTATCGGTCAGTGGTCATTGTCATTTTGAATATGGGTAGCATTGCACCATGCCAAATGAACAGCACTATCCCTCCCAGATTTGGCATGCTGAAGGGGTGGGCAAGGCAGCTGTAAGACAAATGTGAATGAAGCATGGGGATCTGGTCTCAGTCAAGCCTATTATTCCCCCTCCCCGCCTTCTGAGCTAATGCGGCTTGGTGCAGGCCAGGTGTGTTGGTGCCAAAGGCGCCAGAAGAACTTCTTTTTGATAAAGTGTGCTGTTTGTTGTTCATGATTGTTGATGGCCATTTCTCATGGTGAGTCTGCCTCCTTATGGGTTGTTTGCAATTGATATTGGCAGTTGAAATGGAATTGCGCCAGAATTGAGTTCTGCTTTTTTGCCGAGCCAGAAAATCGTACAACTTGCCATGGAATTCAGCGAATGGGGTTCCACCTTATGCTGCCTGGGGCTACAAGGCCTCGGCAACCACCATCACGGTTGGGTGGTTGCGCTATGGAGTAACACCGCTTGCCACAACACTATGGAAACCCCCCCTTCTGGGACATTCAAACTGATGCAATGTGAATGATGATTATGCCCTGTAGGCTCCCATTTCGTGCAGGGGAGGGGGTTGGGCGAGAACAAGTGCTTATGGGATGAAGGCCACTGTTGTGTATCAGGACCGTTTACCATGGTTGTCGGTGAGGGTCTGTCTGTGTCTGGTGCATTGTCTGGATCTCGGCTGTTGTTTGGATGCAGTTTGTGTGAGCATCTGTATTGGTGGGTGTACATATGGGCTCGATTTGTTAGTGTGAGAACAGGCCAGTGTGTTTGCCAATGTGGTCATCATTGCAGCTGCACTTGCACATGGACAAGGGGGGCAATCATAGAGGATAAAATGTTACATTTATATGCGTTCACGTTTGCAGAAGGAGACAGGGTTGCACATGTGTGAGCTCGGATTGTGTTGCTGTGGATGTGCATAGCACCCAGGCATTCCACTTTTTCGCACAATACTGCCATGGGCCGAGTGTTGTGGTGGCCAGACCAAAAAAATACCCGATAAATTGGGCCGGGTTTTCAGAACTGTTTTGAATACCAACATTCACCTCTGTGCAAATCTGCTCTCTGCAAAGGAAAAACAATTTGCCGGCATTGTAGCAGCGTCCCAGGCCAAAACAAGGGGCCGCAACAGAACGGCTGCGGCGGCATGGTGTTGTTGAAACTGATTGCTTATTGCAATTTTCAACGGATGTGCTATTTGTATTTGTTAGTGTGCACCATTCTTAACATGACATTGACTCATATGTTGCAGAATTTCACTTCAGAAGCCCTGAGTGGTGTCATATTGTGTTACAGTCTGTCAGATTAAGCTCTGTTTTAAGGTCGCGAGCATTTTGATTTGTGCATGTTTAGAGCCTTTGTAGAGGTTTAGGCAGCTCTCCAGCCCACGTGGGGTGGAAAGCAGCTTTCTAATTGGAGAACCAAGTGTAGGTTACATGGCACAAAAGATTTGCAGTGGTTTACAACGTGTGCATTCAATGATGGTGATCGGGTCAACTGGAATGTTGTTTGCACGCTGTGGGTGGTGGCAACTGGGATCCAACATGGGAGACTATTTACATACCTACATAGTATCTAGCGCTTAAGCACTGCTGGACTGTATTGGATTAGCAAATGTGACAGATTTCATTTGCATGGGGTTTGTGGTATGGGTGTTTGACTGATTGGGAAAAGTGGAAGTGTGTGGAAGGGAATCAGGATAGAGGATGGATTCTCTTCCGCTTCACTCTGATTCAGGGAGGCACGATGTTGTTCATTCCTCAATATCTTGTCTCCAAGTTGGAAGGGGAGGGCAGGGCTTTCTCGGGGCCCGGGGGGTGGGGCTGGGGGCTCCAAGATGACAAGAGGTGAGTGTGGTTCCCATGCATTGCATATCCAATGAGTATATTGTAACAGTTTTGGTGAAACCCAAAGTCCTAGCCATGGTGCGCACAAACACCCTTTTTTGGCACCTCGCTGTGGCACATTGCAGATTTTGGTGGACATCCCTACAATCAAGGCACTGTCTTTATCTTGTGCAACAGTAGATCATTTGCCTTGTGTGCTTGACCAAATGGCCTTCCTAGCAAAACCAGCCCACGCCACCACTCACCTCCTGTGTTGCACCCCCACACTGCTTTTCCACGTGGACCCTGACCAGCAAAGCAGGTCACACAACGTAGACGGCCCCAAGTGCCCCCTTGAAAAAGCCCAAAACAGCCATCTTGCCCAGCCAGCCCTGGACCCCAATCCCCGCCGGAACATGCCTCTTTGTTGATGGCTATGGGTGGGCCTACTATCTAATGGACCATGGTGACCCCCCATTGCCCCCATGGGCTACACTAGACAATAGCTCAGCAATAGAGCCTTCAATCGACACCACAGTGGTGTGTGCTAATGAATAATGATGAAGGGGATCATTTGCAAGCTATTTCCGCGCAGTGAACACCCTTCAATGCCTCATCGGAGTGGTGCCGCGCGCACGGAGTGGCGCACGTGCTAGGGTAGGGTTACAGGGTCACCTATGAGTCCAAACGTGGTCAAAAACGATTTTTTCCGAAGTTGTTCCTATGGGGGCGCCTCAAGCGCAGTGCGCGCGCAGTGCAACTATTTGGGCGTCTGGCCGTACTAGAGACCCATACTTTGAGATACTAGGGGCCCCTAGGGGCATCATGGTGACCCGTAGCGGAGGTTTTGAGTTCTGATTTTGTCCCCCTTTGTTGGGGACCCCCGAGAATGCAGGGGTAATGTAGCATTTCCGCCCTCTTTTGGGCCCCAACCTTCCGGTGCTATTGAGGAAACCGGGACAATCTTTGAATCCACGCTTTGATTCTAGGAGCATCATGGTGACCCCTAGCGTAGGTTTTGACTTCTGATTCTGTTCCCTTTGTTGGGGATTATGAGATAGGCTCCATGGATGGTGCATACAAGGGGCGCCTCCATGTGGCATGGCCATTTATCGGTCGAAAGACGTTGACTGAGCGGCAAAAGGAGTACAATGATGTTCATGGTTTCTATAGGGCACGCATTGAGCACTTGTTTGCACGCCTGTGGCACTGGGGCATCGTAAGGAACATATGGAGGGGATCCGGTACGGAGTTGCATGAGTACGTGCATGTACTCTTGCATTTGCAGCAATTTTTGATTCGAAGACAGGTACGGTACCCTCCATATGGTCCGTGGGAACACGTACCTGCACATGTATGGACTGCACCTACACAGGAGGACAATGAGGATGAGGATGTTGTGGGTGATGATGGGGATGTGTGTGCCCGTTGTGGCACCAAGTCTGACCCTGAGAAGATGTCCATGTGTGACAAGTGTGAACTGCAATATTGTATGGATTGCATTGACACACACACATGTGACAATGTGACTTTTGTTTGATTCTGCAACTGTGTCATGTTGTGCACACAAGTTGCGTATTCTCAATGTGTATTTAGTTGACAATGGAACAGAGAGACAGTTGTGTGTTATTGAGGGTGGCGACCAATGCGCTGTTCATGGCTTTTCCCGTTGTGCATGATGTGTGTTATGTGAAGGGAAGGTAGTTTGCAACTGTCTTGAGCTGGGGCAGTTTGGGTCACCTAATTCTAAGGGCGTTTCCAAGGGGTGTGCTTGGGGGCTCTTCGGGGGGAACATAGTCTAAAAGTAGCGCGCAGTGCGCGCGCGCAGTGCAAAGACTCCCCCTATACCACTTGGGGAGCTCAAACAAGTGGTTTAAGGCTATTTTGAGCCATCTTGGACCCACATGAGCCCATGCAAGCTCCCAAAAATACAACACGCGGGGTCCGCAAGGAATGCGCGTGGAGGCGTGATAGGTGAGGGATGCAGGAGGAGTGCTCGGGGGGATGTCTCTTGAGCGAGCGGAGCCATTTTGGACACATATGAGTGCATACAAGCTCCAAAGTCTTGAAATGGGCAATCTTGGGAATGGCAGTGCAGGAAAGGGGGGTCCCTCGATACCCTTCCTTGCTCACTTTGCTCCCTCAAGAGACATGCCCCCTAGTACTCCTCCTGCAACCCTCCTGGTATAAGGGGGGAAGTGGCGGGAATGGTTCTTGGTCTCACTCAACATGCATCCTTATGCAGCCCCGTTGCTGATATTCCCTCCTCCACTAGCTCGGTCCCAATATTTAGCCTTGATTCGGGTTAGGGTTGTCCCAAAAGTAGGCCGGCTAACAAGGCAGGTGTGCTTGGTGTGTGCAATGGGGTCTTGAGAACAAAGGGACCGGCGTGCGCATGAAACACATGCTCTCGAATACAACAATATCCACCATTTGCACAGAAATGAGTAGATGGAATGTGTGTACACACAGCAAGCACATGCTCAACAATGTTAGCAACATCAGGGTGTCACTATAACATAGCAGGTGAGTGATGGTGTGGGCTGGTATACTACGTTGCTGTAGCTCTCTTAGTGAGTGCTACAACAAACTCAGTGTGTGGCATTTTGTACAAGAACTATCTATCAGTGAGCAACGCTGCAAGGCATTAGGCATGCATGGCCGCAAAGCCTTGTAAAAATGCATAGCTGAATGGGTGTCCAAAGAACTCACGGTGCCCAGATAGTTTTTTGGCCCCCTGTGTTATCGCACATGTCATGTCCTCCCATCCTCTAGCCCCACGGCACCATACACACTGTAGAAAAGAAATTGTACAAATGCTACAATCACTACTTCAACGAGCACTCTCTGACCAACCAATTTGACATCCCCGTGGTAGTTTGGTTTGTGCTATTTTTCGGACTTATGCTATCATGCATGCTCCACGAAGGGCCGAGAGAAATAGGGAATGCCGTGCATGCAATGCAAAGTTTTGTATGTCGGCAACTACTTGAACCCTAGTTTTGGCCCTTTTTCACAAGTTTGTTGTTCCATAACAGGTTTCTTTTACGTCTTGTGCATTGAGGATGTGGCACATGTGAAATGCCACCCATTTTCAGCCAATTTAGCCCATTTTCATCCGGTTTTGCTGCACGTTCTTTGTTATAGATGGAGGCTGGATTATGATGATGGAGAATCACCGGACGTTGTGTACATTCACAATGCAACAAATTGGCACGTGGGTTGTTACACACTCCTAAGCGGATTCCAACCTTCATGGCCATTGCCTTGCTATCTATAGGAAACCATGTCCTTTGTGGATTCTATGTATGAGCCAGCACTTGAACCCTGCATCCGCACTCTCGGATCATCGCGAATCAATAGCATGGCCTATCAATAACGGCCCACTTGTTGCATATTGCAACAAGTTGGGCCCCAATTGGGTCAAAGCAGGATGCCTATGTCCCCCGAAGGCTGCCACCATCTTCCAACACACTCACGCACCAGGAGATTGCGCTTGGCCACGGCCACCAACCACCAAGGATATGAAGACCCTTGTGACCCCCCTTAGGGTGGGTTATTTGTGTATTCCTGTGTTTCAGTTGGATTCATTGGGATTCATTTTCCCTTTGTCTGCCCCCCCCCCCCCCACACACATAGATATCCCCCACAGAAAGCCTGTTGGCTTTTGCCAAGCTGTGGGGCTCGCAGTTCCTATCTTCCCACCAAGTGGAAGTGAGCCGTGTGTGCCCCCCCCTTTGTAGTGAGCTGTTGGCATGCACTGGCCCCATCAAATGTGTTGCTCTGTGCTCAGTTGGCTAACCTGGTTGAGGACTGGTACCCTCAGTTGAGGTCTCAGAGCTACTGGCCACTGACACAGGCTATTATTCCATCTTTCCCCCCTTTTTTCTCCATAATGGAAGGACATATTTTAGTATGCGTTCTGAATTCATGGAGCTTATAATCCCCACATTCAGCTCTTCTTGTCATTTGTTCAGAAGAGGCACAAGCTTGCAAAGGGCTTCTAATCCAGCATTTGTGCACAGTCTCATGACCGTTTGATAACGCTGCTTTGTGCTTGCAACTCATTGTGCCTGCCCTGATCCTCTGAACTACTCGCAGCTCTTGATGCGCTCATGGTCATATTTTGCACGAACATTATTTTGTGGTGCCCTCATGTGAGCATGTTGTTCTGGGTGAGGTCTGGGAAGGTTTTCAGTGCATGCCTTCTTTGTCATTGAGCAGTCATCTCTTGTGCTTTTATCTGCCGATCGCCTGCCTACGCAACTGCCTAGCGCAACAGTGGGCTGTTCGTACCCCCCGCCCCCCTTGTAATCCCCCACCCCTTGTAATCCCCCCCCCCAATGGGGGGGGACCGTCACTTGGCCCAAAAAGGACAGGAAACACATAGGAAAAACATAGGAAAAACATAGGAAAATTTTTTCTGTAGGTTACACTGGGACTGGGGTTGGGGGGGACCGTCACTTGGTGACCGTCCGCCCCCCCATGGGGGGGACCGGCCTGACATTAGGGAGTGGATTACAAGGGGGGCTGGGGGTAGGCATAGCCTTATCTTCGCACCATGACGCTGTGCTGCCATTGTTTTGCGTAAGGGCGATCGGACATGTGGGTGGAGTAGGCGCAAAGAGGGTAAGATGTGTCTCTACTCCCTAAAATTTTTTGCCTCCATTTTCCCTCTCCGGATGCCAGCATTCGAGGCAGGCTGCCTGGTAGGTATGGCTCGTGAGTCGCATCTGTGGATGGCTGTTCTTTGCTCCACGTTAGCCATGATACCACTTATCATATTGTACCTTCTTCTGTTTGCACCTGATGCCACGGCAAGTGAATACCGGTCCATGGATGGCGCTGGGAACAATAAAGCTCATCCCACACGAGGCATGAAAGGGGCGTTGTTTTTGAGGCAACGCCAGGGAGCTGCGCACTATCATACGGCAGATGGTAGCATTATGCCCAATTCGCCCAATCCTCGAGACATTTCCAATGCCCTGAATGCCAACGACAGGAAGTTGATGAACCCCCGCAAACTCAACGATGCACACACAGTGTGGGGGCAGTTTATTGACCACGATTTCACGCTGACCCCCGATAATGGGTCTGAGCCGTTGCATGTTCCTGTCCCAAAGTGTGACGTGTTTTTTGATCCGGATTGCACTGGCAACGAGATCATTGGCTTCCATCGCTCCAACTACAAGATGTTCAATGGGACTCGCGAACAAATTAATCAGGTGTCGGCCTACCTCGATGCCTCTATGGTGTATGGCAGCGATCCGGAACGAGCAGCCGCCTTGCGCAGCTTTGTCAACGGAAAGCTATTGATCGACGCTGATGGTCACGTCCCATTGAACAACGGCAAGATTGACCAGGCTAATGGCGCCAATCGAAATGGAATGCGTATGACTGGGGATGTTCGCGGAAATGTCACACCTCTGATGCTGGCGTACCACTCCCTGTTTGTGCGTGAGCACAATCGCTACTGTGATGTGCTACAGAAGACGCACCCGACATGGGATGATGAGACCCTGTACCAGGAAGCCCGCAGGAGGGTGGCAGCGCACATCCAACATATCACATATCGTGAATACCTTCCGGCCCTATTGGGTGAGCCCCTGCCTTTGTACGCGGGCTACGACCCCACAATAGATGCTGGTGTCGAGAATCTGTTCGCTGCAAGCACATTCAGATATGGGCACGCTGAAGTCAATGGAGTCATTCTGCGGCTCAGTGACCAGTGGGTTGAAATCGAGGAGGGACATTTGTACTTACGCGATTCGTTTTTTAACCCTCAGCTGGGGCTATCCGCTGGAATTGAACCTCTGCTGCGAGGCATGCTGTTCAAGGGGCAGGCTGCCGTCGATGTCAGGTATGGCCATCAATGTGCCCTAATGTGTTTGGATGTTTGGATTGCGCATGTTAGTCAAAAGAGGGCAGGCAAATTAATACGGCGTGAATGGTCTGTATAAGTCATTCGTCACGCTGTCCCACAGATTATCAGTATTGCCACAATTTTTCAGTTCGACAGTGCGGTCCCCATGTTGTCTTCAGGCAACCACCTCAACCACCTCTTCTATTGGGAATTGGCCAAGTCTTTTTAATTGGTGGCCACACAAATTACTTTGTGCTTTTTGAACTTAGCGTGCCAATTTTGGGCGGGGTCTTCTGTCGTACTTCTTTCGTACTCAATTTACATCCCCCCGCCCCCCATTTGATGCCTGTGTACCACGCAAGTGGTGC
Source organism: Eutreptiella sp. 'Long Island Sound 2002' (assembly GCA_964036045.1). Taxonomy (NCBI): domain Eukaryota; phylum Euglenozoa; class Euglenophyceae; order Eutreptiales; family Eutreptiaceae; genus Eutreptiella; species Eutreptiella sp. 'Long Island Sound 2002'. Next base: position 51,050,545 of record OZ038390.1, read on the forward strand.
CAGGAATAGCTCGGATATTTGACTTTTTTTCTGTTCTGAGTTTTTCTCTGTTACTTTGAAAGTATGGAGCTTTGTAGTCCTTGCCAGGCTGCCCACCAAAAATAATTTCATGAAAGATTTGTGAGCAGCAGTGTACACCGGGAGCACCTGTTTCTGGCTTCCAAGTAGGTACATTAATGTGTTACGGACCTAACTACCAGAGTGGTATCCCCGATCTCCAAACCATTGCAGTGCCGCATGATGCATCCCATGCACAGTGCAGCCACCAAACGAGCATGTGCTCTTCCAACCAGGTACCACGTAGACATGCGCCACCACCTCTTTTCCAATCCGAGTCGCAGTCCGCCTGCTGATCTCCTATCACGCAATATTCAACGAGGACGGGATCATGGGTTGCCCACATACAATCAAGGTCGTCAAAATTTTGGCCTACCTGCTTACAAGTCATTTGATCAGGTGACCTCAGATCCTATTGTCCAGCAAGGGTTAAAGGCTGCATATAGCTCTGTGGATGACATCGATGTCTACATTGGAGCTCTGGCTGAGGACAAGGCGAAAGGGAACCTCGGCGAGCTAATGACTGCGAGCCTCGCCGACCAATTTCATCGCATGCGCGCCGGAGACCGTTTTTGGTATGAAAACGACCAGTTTACCCCACAGGAACTCCAGGCAATCCGAGAAACACGTCTGATTGATATCATCCAACGCAACACCAACATCACATATAATTACCGCAACGCCTTTTTTACACATGATTCTCAAATGGACGGAGGCCTGTTCCCTCTTCCTCCTGTGAAGAATTCGGAGCTAGAGAACGAGTTTGAGTACACACAGCGATTGGACGATGGCTTTGTACTATATTGGACCATAGATCACTCTCAATCAAAGATCCAGTTTGCTGCGCTTGCAAGAACGAGCGGTTGGGTTGGGTTCGGCATTTCACAATTTGATGCCGTACCGCCGGGGAAAACTGCCATGTACCATGCGGATATGGTGATTGGACGGGTGGCAGACTATGGTCCAACCGTGGGTGACTATTTCTCATTCGAGCTTGGTGTCCCCAGTCTGGATACTGCCATTGGATGTGAGGATGACATGCAGGATGCGAGCCTTGAGATGAGGAACGATGGCACGCGTGTGATGCGCTTCACACGGCGATTTGAAACCACAGACAGCATGCAAAAACGAGGAAGACTTCAAGGAGGCAACGACGTTATCAAACAGTCCGAAACAGTGCAGTGCGATGCACCAATTGTACTTGACCAGAAGCATCTCGTGCTGTATGCATTCAACCCGGTGGCAGACGAGTTGGCATACCACGGCGCGACACGCGGCACAGCCCGTGTCGTGCTGGCCCCGAAGCCGATGCAGCAGGTGTCGATGTTGCCAGTCATCTTTATATCACTTGGGGTGCTGCTGCTGGTCCTTGTTGTCGCTGTGGGCGTTGCATGGTATTTCACGCGTAGAATGAGGGTGTTGGCCAAGCAGTTTTCCAACAACAACATCGCAGAGCAGTGTGCAGAGGCTGTGGCACGCTTTGACTTGGATTCGGTATCATGGCTGCATACACTGAAGAATCCCAACAAGATTCAGCGTTCGTTCATGCAGATCACAGCCCTTCTGGCAGAAGTGAGACCATACATCCCCGATCAGCTATTGGCCACGCTTACGAATCCCGAGGCAGAGGACGACGACCAGCCGACAGCTCGTGACAGCTCAGATTCTAGTTCGTCACACAGTGACGACCACTCGTCATCTGCACCCACATCTGCCAGAAAGTCCTCCAGAAAGTTCTCTCGCAAAACCAATGAAAGCGACACCCCCGGAAGGGCAAGGCGAAAAACCAACCGCTTTTCTGTCGCCGCATCGGAGGTTTCTTCGATATCGAGAGATTCAGACGTGGTGCTATCCGCGGGACAACGATATTCAATGTCAAGTCCGTCAGGACCATACGAGATCAGCAAACGCCTTTCTGTGATCGGAGAGCCCTCGGAGATGGCCTACAAGCGATGCACATACCTATTTGTCAAGCTGTGGGCTCCGTTCGAAACAACGACACCTTCCATTGTATGGGGCACTCTCAGTAGCGTGTTGTCACAGGTAGCGACGGCAGAGGCCACCTTACCCAATCGCTAATTCCTGAACCCGCATGTCACTTTCTATTTTCGCCAGGAGATCAAACGCGCCTAACAGGTCACTGAGGAGTGTTTCCAACTGTTGAGTTCGGGTTAGGATCATCGATCTGGCATGACGGGAAAATTTTTTCATTGTTCTCTTCTGCATCTATGCAGGAGCTGAAGCAAGTGGCATGCATCAAGCACATGCGAAATGGGAAAATTCAGAAGTCGGCTCTGGTGGTTCATATTGCGCCGATTTGATGCACCATACCTCAATATTTGAGGTTGAATCCACTGCGGTCACCAAACATCTGTCAAACAGGGGCGACGATAGCGTCGTGCTTGAGGGGGGCGGGGGTACGACTTTGGTCTCCTCCAAGTTGTGATTTGCACCTGTCTCAAAGATTATTTACTTACACGGTTGACTCAAAAGCACAAACAAAGAGGCTGTGCAAAAGACAAGACGCAAACTCTGCCAACACCCAACCAGTTGAATAATGTCTACATCTGTAATTAGCAGGTGTGGCAGTACACCATGCTCCTCCGCTCTATCCTTGTGTGCTCCAAGATCCACCAAGTACTTCTCATGTGCCACGCTGGGTATTCTGGGTGTGGTTGTGCCCTCGGCCGAATACAGGTCCCAGAGGGTCACAAACCATGTGCAGGTGCATGGGGGTTCGTTCATCATCCATACGGCACATGCGAGTAACGTTGTGTGTATGCCGAAACCAGAAATTGACGAATTTAGGCGATTCTGAAGCCATTTGAGGCCTCAGCCCATTGGCTTGTTGCCACAGTGCCCAGGCGCCAATGGAATTTGGGGTTTCAAAACTTAATGGGAGCTTTTTTTTCCAATTTTGGTTTTGGCGTTGGCCATTTTCAAGGCAGATTGAAAGGAACCCCAACAATGTGGTTGTCTACGCTTACAAATGGTCTTAACAATGACCAGGGAACCCATGCGATGATAATTGTGGCCATTTGTAGGCCTGGGCGACCGCACTGTTGGGGTCAACATGCCTTGGAAATAGTTGCCTCGGACTATATTGCCACTAGGGGTGAGCGTCGGGTAAACCCGGGGTTAAAGTCGGGATAGTTATACAAAAGTAGCGCGCCGGGCGCGCCTCGGGCAAACACCCCCCCCCCCCCCTAGGTGACTCTCACCAATGTCCAATGGAACAGAGGGTTGTTTGTTATAAGCAACTTTTCCCCCCCATGCATCGCACTCAATGTGCCCTTTGGCTTTCCCCTTACACAGTAGCATCCTGTGCAAATGGGACCGATGGTTGAGCTGCATGACCGTGCTCAATTTGTTGCTCCTGCAAGCTCCTGAGGGGCGGTTGTGAGAATGTTGCATCCCGTTGTTTGCACTTGCCTTGGCCCCCTTCGTGACCACCCATGTGCAATGGGCAACGGCATGTGTTCGCGGGGTGGCATGATCCACAGGCAGCATTTTCCTCTCCAAAATGCCCATGGACGTTTCTTGAAAATGCCATCTGTGACCCACGGTCGCATGAGCCATGTTCAAGGAAATTTGTGGGCCTTTCCGGATGGCGAGGATTAAAATGGGTGCACATGGTCACAAAGTACGTACCTGCATGATTCCTGATCATTTTTGGCGAAAACTCACTGTTGACCCATTTTGAACATTTCCCAAGAATTTGAGGAATTTAGATGCTTTGCATCCAACAGAATACAGACACGCCGTGTCATGTCATGACAACAAAACCCGAAAACCTACTGTACACTCCAAGCCACATGTTGCAATGGTGCCTGAGGAGGGCAAGATGACCAGGGGATTTGGTGCTGTGCTGCAATTTTCAGTATGAAGTTGCTGGAGTTGATTCTTAACAGCGTTAGAGTCTCATGTAGACAACTGAGCTGCAGATGCAAAGTTTAACCCGTCTTCACAGTGCACCGATGTGCAGTGTGCAGCGAGTGGTTCATACATGCAGCCCGGCATTGCTGGGCCTGTTCGTGCTCCAGACTATTTGGTCCCCCAAATCAAAATGAGCCAAAAGTGATGGGCCATCTCGGATTCAATCCTGCGGAAGTTGGTTCACACCTTCCGCCAAGGCTGCTGGGGCACGTTGGCAAAACAATCCATCGGGGCAATGGAGGGATGCAGCATCATGCAGCCTCTGAAAGGCGCCCCTGTTTTGAGCCGGTGGGTTTCCTGTCATCACCTCCCGAATCCACTTTGTAAGATAGGCTGTCTCAGGCAGTAATGATGAAATGTCCTCATATGATCACTCAAAAGGACGAAGTCACATTGCACCTGGGACGCACTTTTGGCTCCCCTTGCGGGCCTCCCAGCAGAACCGCCGGGCTGGAGATCAGGAAATTTGACCCCTGGGATTGGATATTTCATAGCGACCAGCCAATGGCTACAACCATGCGACCTGCGGTTTACATCTTTTGGGCATTTCTTGGCCCTGGTTCTGATGTGGAACCCCCCCCCCCCCCCTGTCGCCATGGTCACGTCCTCAGCCTCACCTGTCTAGAGTCCTTAATGCCTGGCTTCAGTCGGTGCGCCTCCAGTCCAAACCAGACCGCTCCTGTGTTCAGGTCATCACAATTGGCAAACAACATGGTGCCACCGTCAGCACAGTCACCTCTGATAGCGTGGCTTTGTACTGGGGCGGAGCTGGCACCACCACTGTGGGAGGTTGCCTGAATGCTGTCAAGTCCGGGCTTGAAATCCACAAAATCAAGGACGTCGCCTCTGGAGCCCACTGCTTGCAGATAGCCGTGGGGATTGGGTCTGGCATGTGTGCCATGGCCACAGTCAGTGCTGCCAAGCTCCGCTTCTTTGTGATTCTTGGAGACGAAGTATCTTTCGTTACAGATATGGTGACGTCAAAGACCGGTCCGAATGCCAATTGTCCTTTATTGATCTCGCCTGCACTGTACAAAGAGGTGTGGTACTTGATGGTCAGACTTCGTTTTGGCAATTGAGCACACACACCTTCTGGAGGTGCGCCCCACGCCGGGTCTGTGGTACAACTTAGTAAACCAATTTTCTTTTCCTAAGTTCTGAAACTTAGTAACAAAAACATTTTGTTACTAAGTTCTATATCTGCAGGTGGGGTTTTTCATAACTTTCAGAACTTAGTAGAAATATTTTTTTTAACTGAGTAAAAAGCTTAGTAGAAAATGAAATGTTTTGACTCAGTGAAGACTTAGTACCCCCCCTCCCCCTTGCGCAAGCACGGCCTTGTCTAAGCACAAAGACCCCGTGTCACCGTTGTTTTGATGGGTTTTTTTTGACCACGGTTTTTATGGTCAGAAATTCATTGTTTCGCAATTGTGCGCTGATTGTACAGGGAAAGAAGGGCTGGGTCATGTTTGTGATGGTTCCTCTTGCTCACAACAACATTCTGATTGGTACTGCAACCCAATGGTAATTGTTTTGCTGTGGTTTTTAGCCATGAAAAATGTTGCTATCGCTGGCTTGGGTGTCACATACATCCGATCCACTTGTGAGCATGCACTTGCCACTATCATTGGTCCTTCTACGCGTGGAGATGAAGGACACGGATGCTATACCTCACCCGTCGCATGCACAATTTGGGAAGTGGGTTTCTGAGGCATGGAATGCCATTTTTGATGATGAGCTGCGCTCAGCCATGAGAAAGGCCATCTTCCCCAATGGCATGAAGTTGAGCCAATTGGAGGATGCTGATTTTCCTGAGCACCACCCTGCGAATGCGAAACCTGATTCTGATTCTGATTCTAGTCATGATAGTGGCACTGATTCTGACTCCGAGCTCCTCACTTCTGATGATTCATCGTCTTGCTCAGATTCTAGGGAGGATGATGAAGTGCAGCTGGTATGGGCTAAAGCAGGCCCCAAAGCTTGCCCCGAAGGGGAAACATGTGCAACTATTTAAGATGAAGCGCAAGGTTGGAAAGGGTTTCTATTCCGTACCCGTTGATGGGCAGTAAGGACATGAGGACCATGCTGAATTTTGCCTACGCGTTGTGTTCTGGTGCCATGTTTGTGAGTGATGTGCTTGGTGTGGGGTACGGGCAGGTTTTCAGTGTGCAGTGTCTCTTTGTGTTGCGCGTCGCGCGCAAGCACGGGCTTGTCTAAGCACGGGGACCCCGTGTGACCGTTGTCCTTCTGACCTTGGCCGTGCTTGCGCAAGGGGGGGGGGAGGGTACAAAAAAAAAGAAGAAAAATAGAAATTAGGCCCAAAATTGGTGGGGCGCAAAAAGTACTATGGCCTAGCTGGCAGGGCTCTGGTATGTCCAAGGGGTTGTTGCACGTATGCCAAGGGGAGAGGTTTGCAAGGGACGCTGGAAAATGGCAACCTCGACACCTCAGGTCCTTGTGTGGCCTGGGTGTATAATTGTGAGATAGCCTTGGAGTGATTCCAAATAGTAGACCAATGTCCATTGCATCTGTGGTCCTTGCACAAGGAATGTTTAAACTCGCCAAAATATTTGGGCAAAAATTCCTACAGATGTTGATAACCAAGAAGCTCATTGTATCCCCCCGACAAATCTTATCAGTGCAAAGTATAGCCCATTGAAACGAAGCTTAGTTGTACTATTTCTTTTTACCATTTGCAGAACGGTAAATTTAAACTGTTGAGTAGGCCTCACCCTAATTTTTGTGGGGTTTTTAGGGCTGAGGACCATCACCGAGGTGCTCGAAGGAAATAGTTTGGCTCTCATCTTTTCTTAATTGCCGATTGCCCTAAAAAACCACTCTAGTTGCCCTCCAACCGGCTTTTGCTGTGCTCAAATCACTGTAGGTGTAGGTGCTGCGGCATGTATTCTAGGGGTGTGTCTCGAGACCTGGTTTGAATCAATGTGTCAATATCACACGGTGTGGCGGGGTTTCAACTTTGGGCGGGGGGTGTGGGGGTTGGTTGGGGAAAAGGCTCAATTGATAGGCACCATTCTTGCATGGAGAAGAGGCACCGCTTTGTCTCTTGTTCATGTCTCTTGACCATGGGGATCCCCGAGAAGGCATGGGTGATGTAGCCACTTTTGCTGTTGTCCCCTCTTCTAGGGGACCCCGAGAACACAGGGGTTACGTAGCAATTCCGCCCTTTTCTGGCCCCCCGAGAAGGCAGGGGTGATGTCGCCCCTTCTCATTTTGTCCCCTCTTTTGGGGACCCTTGAGAAGGCACGGGTGACGTAGCAATTTCGCCCACTTCTGGCCCCCCGAGAAGGCGGGGGTGATGTAGCCATTCTCGATTTTGCCCCCTCTTCTAGGGGACCCCGAGAAGGCAAGGGTTACATAACTTAGCAATTCTGCCCACTTTTGGGCCCCCTAGAAGGGAGGGCTACTTCTGATTTTGTCCCCCCTTGTGGGAACCCTTGAGAAGGCATGGGTGACGTAGCAATTCCGCCCAAATTCTGGCCCCCGAGAAGGCAGGGGTGATGTAGCCATTCCTGATTTTGTCCCCTCTTTTGGGGGACCCTGAGAGGGCAAGGGTTACGTAGCGTGGCAATTCTGCCCACTTTTGGGCCCCCGAGAAGGCAGGGCTGGTGTAGCCACTTTTGATTTTGTCCCCTCTTTTGCATTGCTACAACCGCCGCTTGCAGCAATTTGCAAAAGTTGAGGAGCACCTCAAACGGCGCTATGGTATGGTTACCCTTGAGAAGGCTTTTCCTGCGGCGCCTGCGGCGCACCCCGCAGCTCGCAATTTGGGAAACCTGCCTAATTTGTGGAGGTTTTTAGATTCCACCTTGTTGTGCTCCCCGGGGGGCATGGGGCCCAGCTTTACCATAGAGTATGGCTCTTTTATGTAGCCATATTGATCTCTCCCATGGGGACCTCGAGAAGGCACGGGTTATGTTACGGGGTGTCAACCGGGGGGCAGGGGTTAGGTAGCCACTATGCCCACACGTGGGCCATTTCTGATTTTGTCCCCGTGCTGAGCATTGGGAGCCATTGCTTTCTCCCCAATAGCAGGGGACACTTGTTAAACGCAACCGTCAGCCCGCTCACAAGGGGCCCCTAGCGCGGGCCGCCACCACCCACATTGAGCTATTTCTCAGTTATCTGGTTTGTTTCCGGAACAGTGTGCAATAAAACAGGTTTCTCAAACCCTGCGGCGCCTGCGGCGCGCAGAAAGCGTTCTCCTTCGAGTGAAGGGTGAGGTGGAACGTTTGCTCTAGCAAGCATGAGGTTGTTTGGGTCCGAATGGGCAATGCGTTGTTGCAAATTTGAAGTGGTTGCTGACTTATTTGGACTTGAGTGCCTCTGCCCTTAAGGCTGGGCTCATGCAAAGGGTGTATAATCACGCTGATTCCCTTCGTATGTATATGGGTCTGCCTACAGACATTGCATCCGTGCCTGAGGAAATCATGGCTGAGGACCCGAGGGCGAAGATGAAGACTTTGTTTATGTTCATTGCCTTTGTGGTGATGCATGTGAAGGCAATGATATCCTCGTTTGTGAGGGTGCACATTCTGCCATAGTTGGATGGCACCACTTGTGCTTGACTCCACCCTTGCACGGGGTTCGTGCTGGTTGCTGGTTGTGTCCAGAGTGTGTCTCTGCATGGAGTGGTCCAGGTAGCCATTTGGTTGACCGTCACTATGCGCCTTCAGGGGTTGCAATGGAGGCATCTGCTACCTCTAGTTCTACCTCTAAGTCCGACTCAAGCTCCAATTCAGACTCCATCTCTTCCAACTCTACCTCTCACCATGACTCTGACTCTGATTGTGACTCTGACTCTGACTTTGACTCTGACTCTGACTCTACTGTCACTCTTCGTAGGTCATGTGGTTCTCATGGAAGGCCTTGGTGGGGCGCTACACACATGTGTAGCCGGAATTGGCTGGGGACCAAGTGCCCTTAAACACACCACCCCCATTCGAACCACGAAGGTCGTGAGGTTGGTTTTGGGGGGTTCCGTCAATTAACCCCTTTTTTGGGGGGGTCTAGCTAGGGGCCTCTATCGACCCCCCCCCCCCCCCCCCAAATTGAAAGCCCGCCGACCCCAGTGCATAGGCAACCCGGCAGCATGGCGGGCAGTGACCCCATCAGGGAGGTTTCATGCACCACTGCGCAGGTCCAGTATGATGTCGAATGCTATCCCCGTGTCACGTACAAAAAGGCCGTGCTTTGGGAGCCTCTGGGCATCCGTGAACGGGGATGCACGGACACGGAGTGGATGTATGAGATTGTGGATATGGATGGGGCGGCCGAGAAGTTCAGTGGTGATACTCTGTACGAATTGTTCAAGATGCTTGTCTCAAGCAAGCCCCATGCGGCAGTGGCTTCTGCGGTGGAGGTTGTCAAGGAAAAACATGCCGATAAGTTGAAGCCTAAGGACCACGACACCTTGCAAAGGATTCTGCAGGCTTCCCAAGCCCAAGAAAGGCCCTGAGAGTTTGTGCCAACGAGTGGGGGCCGTCTCACGTGTGTCTTTGTCCGTGAATGGTGTGGGTGTAGGTGCAGGCTATGCCAGGGCGCCTGCAGAATGGGCAAGGGAAGGGCAAGACTTGGTGGCCTGCTCTCCATGGTCGACATGCACGCATGCACACGTGGCGGGCTGTTTTGATTTTGTGTGTTAGTGTTGGACACAGTCATTGTTTTGGTGCTGTTAGTCTGGTTCCGGTGCTCCGCCCCAACGATTACTCTCGGTCCATTTCGTGCCCCGCAAGGTTGAGGCCTCAAGAGCCAGCACAGAGATTGGGCTGTGATGAACCAAACAGCTTTGGAACAACGCAAAGTACAAATCACACTCCGCTCTGAAACACATGCACGCACAATTGTGGGTACACGTGTGCGCACCTGCGCTTGCATGGAACAACAAACAGCATCAAGTCTGGGCTTTTGATTTTTTTCCTGAGGTTTGATTTGAAGAAAACAATTTGATGTTTCCCCCGATGATTGTCCAATGGGATACGCGTGTGCTGGCAGCTGTCGAAGTGTTCCTTGGAGCGCCTCTCCAAGTACTGCTGTCGTTCTGAAACCTCGGGTCCTCACATCACAATGGCACGTACAACTGAACTCAATTAACTTGCAACATTAAAGGGTATCAAACAAAACACAAACCATTGCATTTCATCTATGTTGACGCTGCGCAGCCGCAACACAGGACAATGGAAGCACTGAAAAAAAGATTCTGCATACATTCATGGTGTCATTCCCTGTGTGCACCTTCACATAAATTATTCAATCAATCCTGCCCTTTCGTATGCTCAGCATTGAAACCATGTGGAGTTCCTGGTCAGGATCATTCGAAGGGCTGACCTATGACATACCCCGTTTCCTCTTGCAAACCCGGACGTAATGGAGTTGGCGATTGTTGAGGCGGCATTTCTCGCCATTTTTCTTGCAAAGGCGAACGCAGTAGGCCTCTCGTGTGCATATATCACCTGCCGTATGACAAACTGAAACAGGAGGAAGCTTCCCTTCACGCTGTGTTCCACAATTTGCTTCCAAATTTACGAACCCGGCCATGTACCCGGGGGGGGGGGGGGGGGTTGGCAGGTGCGAAATTCGGAACGGCGAAATGTGGCACAGCAAAATTGTACCACATTTTGCGTGGTATTTAAGGACCGAAGCCAAGCTCTTGCCTTTACCAGATCTATGCACATTTTCTCTCCATTACAAGGTTCCGAGGGTCTGAATTGTTGGGGACATTATGTTTTCACTTTGAACCCTGTTTCACAGGTGAGTAGCAGGGAAAGTAGATAGCTGAGTTGTAGAAGTATTACACTTGCAAGCTGGAAGTTTTCAGTTCAATTCCTGGAGTGCCCATTATTTGGAAAATTTGTACCACATTTTTCCATGGTATTTAAGATTTGGCACCAAATTTTCCCCTCACCGAATTTTGCCTTGCCAAAATATGCCCGCACCATCCCCCCCCCCCCCCCCGGTAGAGTCCTGGCTTGTGGCTCAACTCATAGACACTGCATTGTTTACCTGATTTGGCGTGCAACACGGCTCGGGAAATGCTTTGTGGCTCTCACTTGACCTCGTTGCGCATGCAATTTAGCCCCTAGAATCTCTCGCCAATCAGGTGGCTGAGCGAAGGGTTATTGTGGTAACGCGGGTTCGCTCCTCGCTGCGAGTTGCAACTCGGATTGAAGTCGTATTTGCGTTTGTTGGAAGCTGTGTGACGCCGGGAGCTAAGCAGGCAGCGACAGCAGGTGTCGTGTGTATTCCTTTTTGGCCCCCATGCCCACCTGGCCCCCCCCCCCCCTCCTGCATTTATTCCCATCCTCTGACTTCCCTCCTGGGATCCACACATTGACACCACGTTACCATCCTCTTCCCCCCCCCCCCCCCCACACAAGTGGACATCCAAGGGCTAAACAGCCGCCCTTGGGGAAGGTTCCCCCACTGGCCCCGGTATGGGGTGTCCGCCTGGACGCACCTGGCCAATGGCAAGGGCCGTTGCCCACCCCCGTGTGGACCCAACACAGAGCAGTGAAACAGGGACAGTCTGGGGGCTCTGTTGACAGAGCCTTCCATGGGAATGGAAGGGTGTGTAGGGAGGTAAGGATAGGCTAGACAAGGAGAAGGCCGATGGGCACTGCCGCCTTCGGAGGGAAAGGTCTCAAGGAAAGGACAAGGGTAAGTGGCGACAGGCCAATAGGCGCTGCCAGCTTGAGACAGCACTCCATCCAGGCGTCATGCCACCCTCCCATCCCCCACAGCACACACACACTTGACAACGCCCTGACATCCTCCTCATTACCCCCGGTGTGGTGAGCCACTCCAGGCAAATGAGATGACAAAATGTTGAATGGTAAAGGTGCAACCCCAAGGATCACATTCGCTTCGGAGAGTAAGTAGGGAACAGAGACGACCAGTCGAAAAGCCTGGGTGGACTGGCAGAAACACTGTGGAGGGCTATGGAGCGGAGCTTTGGGTTGGCACAGATGTTTTGACTCCGTTGTGACAGGTCCTTAGTTGTATCTGCTGCAGTGGATAGACTATGCTTCACACCAATTTGCTCCGACCAAGGCCAAGCACTTTCAATAGCCACCCCAGTAGTTTTTTCGGCGATCAGACCCTGGGCCCCAGACTGCTGCAATGTGCAATGATGCAGCTGGTTCTTCGATCACTGCCTTCGAAGGGTGCTTTGATGAATTGTGAGGATGGTATCCTCCTCCTTCTGCTCGCACCCGCCAGCCCGACCTTGGATCTTTGTGGGGCTATGCAGTTGCCGAAGGTGGGCTCATAGGAGAAGCCTGCTGGAGGTTCTACCCACACCGCTGCAGGTTCAGCAATACACAACTGTCGCCGGCGGGTATCGCCGATGTGAATCCGATGGGAATCGTGTGTATGTATGTTTCAAACCAAATGTAGTTTGTTATGTATCAGGTACTCAACTCCTCGGTCTTACGGCCTCGGGATTGACCATTGCTCCTCCGCCCTGCTCTCGTGGCTGCTGGTCCAAAGACGGCGTCCCCTTCGGACCAAAATGGTTGGTTTCGTAGTGCTGGTTTCGTGTGCAGCTGCAGCACTGCCAGCCAGGTTGTCCAGAGACGGACTGCGTTTTCAGGTTGGCCATGCGCTTTGCCTCTGTGAGATGTGGGCGGGGGAGCAGGGCTGGCATGTTCTTGACGACCACACAATAGGGTCCATGCTACTTGCCACCTTCACAATTTCCGACGTCGTGCTCCACATATGGTACAGACGGGTCTAGAGCCATTTCATTCCTTCCATCTGTGTACAACAGCCATAGTTCCGCTGCTCACCGTCCCATGCCCCTCTGGCCTTGTGTGACGTTTGGGAGTAAACGGATTCGAACCGCTGGCATTCTGCTTGTAAGTTTTCCACATCAGTGGTGGTGAGCGTCCTCTAAACTTGGTGAAACCTGCCGGTGCCGGCACCAAGAGACAGAAGCAGCACCTGTGAACAGAGGGACACCTGTCCCACTCTCACGTGCCAAAAATGTTGCCCTGCCGTATGGTATGGTACGCCTGCATATTCCACTGCACCCATGCACATGCGGACAGTAGGTCTGTGTTTGTGCCTTACATCATGTGCAAGGCTCTGCATTAGCGCGTGGCTGTATCTGGCCTTGCACATCTAGCTATGACATGCATGCTGAATCACCGCTTTGTCATGGATGCCATCACTTTTATTTATTAATATTGCATTGTTTCCACAAGTGTCCGGTGTTGTGTTAGGTATTGTTTCTGGGCCTGAAACCACAGCATTTTTGTTGTGAGGGTGGAGTTTAATCTTAGCCCACGCAAACTGCACCCTGTTTTGCGCGCCGAACGCGCAAAAAAGCACCGGTTTGCAACAGGGCAAAAAAACTATTTTTTTGGATGTTTGATGAACGCGATTTTGGGTGTAGTGAAATAAATTGCTTTTTTAGTGTTGTGCAACTCCGTGTTCCTCAATGTGACGTTTTTTACATTTCTCTGGCGTTCTGAGTGCGCGAGGCCTCGCGCACTCAAGATATTCAAAATAGAGTTTACCACGAAACCTAAAAACCCGTAAGGACTGGCGTTTGCGGAAATACGCAGCTCGGTACATGGTATTAAAAGTAGGATTGTGTTGCCCACGGAGCATTGGAAGTGTAGGACTGTCGGACTTCCCATGTTAGGGGAAACATATGTACTGTAAAGTGAAAATAAAATACAAATTTAGGCACCCGGAGTGCGCGAGGCCTCGCGCACTCAGTTCAGGTTATGTATTGAATTTGCAGAATGGATGTGACGCGTACAATTGCAGGTACAGTACCAGACGGACAAACACATTTGATTTTTCCGGTGTATGTGTGTGTAGACACCATGTTGGTAAGATATAACATGGTATAGAACACGGAAACAATCAGTGCGCGAGGCCTCGCGCACTTAAACGACGGAAGAAAATGAAAAAGCAGGCAGGTCAGGCTACGCCGGTATTTACATTCCCTTTCACGCCTACCATCTGTGACAGTCGATTATACATCGGTAACCTTCGTCATATTTTTCAGGGGATCAGGGGAATGATTTGCTTTTTTCCAACAGCCACTCAATGGCAGACGTGTCCAGTTCTAATAGCGGCCGTAGCCTTCGCTGCCTGATAGATATGGTTTTTTTTTCCAACTGGGTTTAAAGACGGAAGAAGAACAGGAAATTGTGGTTGCGAAAACGGTTTTCGGTTACTGGGAACGGAGCGCACGCAGACAGCAAATACAATTTGCGGCGGCAGCACGCGCACCAGAAATGACGACAGGAAAAGGCCAGATGTTTTCAAACACACTTTTTTTAAAGATCGCCGTGCGAAACGATAACCAAAATATGTGCGCAAATTTAATTCCACAGAGAAAGACGCAAAATGCCACTTCGAGCCAGAAAATCCGTAACGCAGCAGATGATAGCAGAAGTAAGCAAAGGAGCAGCAGCACTACGAGAGGCATGCGCGGCAGAACCAGCATACCAAACAGCAGACGACCTGTGGAAAGGACTGAAACGAAACAACCTGGCGGCGCAACTAGTGTTAACATTTGCACGGCGACTCAGGTTCAACAAAAGAACGCGCCACAGTTAACCAGCAGCTAAAAGGCAGGAGGACAAGCGCTGGGTGCGCATTTTGCGACAGGAGGGCTGGAACCTGTACCTGTTGATGCGTCAACGGGCAGTGCCAAACAAGAGAAAAACCGGGAAACACAACAGGGGACCTAACGCAAACAGAAAGACGAACAAAAGTACGACTTGGGCAAGCAGACGCTGCCGCAGAAACAATGGACGAACAGGCAGCAACAGCACTTAAAGCAATGTGGTCACTTGTGCTCTCGTCGTGTGGCGTGCTGTGGATAGACAACTGGTACCGGGCACAATACACGACACACCCAGACGAAAGTGACCGGTCGCAAAACTGTATTGCAATGGCAGTACTTCAACTGAAACAGAGGCCACGTATTGGGCAGGACATCCAGCCATTGAGGACCTGGCAGCACGGATAACGACAGTCGCAAGGGCTCTGCAACAGTGTGAACGAAAGATCCCCCAGACTTTGCGTGACATGGGGTATGCAGATGGGTGTGCACCAGACACCGGAAACGTGAGAGCACCGTTGGATGTGAGGAGGGATGCAAGGACTGTGCAGGCACCGGTGTGGCGCCCGTTTGCCCTGTCAAAAGAAAAGGTAACTGGTGGTGTTGGTCTGTTAAACTTGTTACACTTTGCAAAGGACGTAGCACAACAGACAAACAGAGTTGTACCGCTGTTGGTTGACGAAAACATACACTACAGGGTACTAAAGTTGTTGTACGGTGCCAAGAACCAACGATGGAACATGCGTGCGTACCTGCGTTACGTGCCTGTAGTTTATGGTGTCTGGCATGCCTACAAGTTCGTTGTTACTCATACTTTTCGGGTGTTCTGGCCTATTCTAACCTACCTACGGAAAGGTCTGCTACGACCTGGTTCCACCATACTATCATACCCCAAAGTGATAGTTATGGAAAAAACTATTGCTGCGCTGATGCTTGCCACACCCGGAATACTACGCCCGTATCGGCGCAAGGCACAAGCTACAGCCGCGATCAGTGGTCGTGACACTGCGCATGCCAACAGGGCAGCAGTGGCAAACGCAGTCTTGCATTTGTTGTCGGAATGGTGCCCGTTGTTGTTGTACTTGGGCCACGTGGTACGCGAATGCAACTGGTCGGGGGAAAACAACGGTACAGGGTCACGAGCTCAGGAGGTGTTGCAGTTGAGTTTGTGTCTGTTATGGAGGCTGCGTCGAGGACCGTGTGACACCGTATTGAAGTACGAACGCACAATCATGTGCACATTGTTGTACAACAGCAAGTGGCACCAGGACCTGCCCGGTTAGGCACACTCAGAGGAGTTTGGAGAAGGGATGTTGAGCAAGCTGGTGCGGGACAGGGCGAGAAACACGGGTTCTGTTACTGTTGGGGAGGTGGAAAACCATTACTTGTTACTAAAGGTTGGTCCTGGTGGCAAACGCGTGGGGGTGCAAAACGTTCCCAAGAACCTGGTACACAGGGTGCGACAACAACTGACAAGATTTTTGGCGACGGACCGGATTCGCATGGCCTATGTGGAATGGGAGCCGGAAAGAGTCAGCACCGTTGCAACTCCGTGGCCGCGGAGGTTACCGAGATTTCCACCGTCACCTACACAACCCCTTGGTTACGACCACTACCGGCTACTTGGTCACAGCGTACTAGATGCCCTCATTGACCAGAAAACAAATCCCACCAACCAACTGAAACGGAAACTGGATGCTATTGTGGGGCGGAGAACAGATATGGATGCCGACAGACAGAAAGCAGCAACACGCAACGTGCTGCAACGCTTGCGGTAACTGAAACCCGCAGTGCGCGAGGCCTCGCGCACTAAACGTTACGAAAAACAGGTATGTAGTGCGATGTGAGTGCGCGAGGCCTCACGCACTGAGTAGTTCGCTAAGTGCCGTGGATTAAGTCGCAAGAAAGACGGCTGTGGAACAGATTTGCGAAAACGACCTGCAAAATACCGTTTTGACTGATTTCAGAGTTCAAATGACCGTGTTTCATGTCATGTCATTTGCCCTTTTCAGGTATTTTTTGGCACCATGAGTGAACTAGGGTTGCCAGAACGTTCAGCACCAGACGCAGAGGCCATGGAGTCGTCACCAGGGACCGACCAAGGGCACACGCCGAAGAAAGGACGCAAAAAGAAGGGTGAGAAGAAGCCAATACCGGAGATGAAGCTCACAATCGACGTGCAACAGTGGCTGCAGCAGGAGAATGGTAAAGCCGTAAAGGTAAAGATTGCTGATTTGAGAATTGACAAGACCAAGGAGCGGGGACAGATCCGATCCATCAACTATGACGACGTTGCCAGGAAAGTGACAGGATACCAAGCACTGCCACCACCTGGACCGTTGCGCGTAACGGCGTGGGAGGATAGTGGTATGACTCGCTTCGCGTTCGATTGAAGACGTTTCTTCTCTTTGCTTCGATACATGATTTGCTTTGCAGATGGCTCACTTTACGTTCTGAATGGACAACATGGCACAGAAACATGCAGAAAGATTCACGAACTGCTTCTCGCAGAAGGCAAAGAGTTGGAGGACTGGCCGGAGTTTTGCTACGTTGACATTCTGAAGTACGAAACGCCTTGGCGGATCCGGGCCAAGGTTGCAGGATTGCAACAAGCTGGCAGCCAGTGTGTGACGTGGATTCCGCTGTCCGAGGCGCTGGACAACATGTTGTTGTGCATTGAGGACCAGAAGCGGGAAAAAGAGCCACAAGATTTCGAGCGGTTCAAGATTGCTGTTGTCCAGGCTGCCGTCAACTCTGCGTTTCTTGCACCCGAGTTGTTGGAGGAAGCAGGACACACAGCATGTATTCATGTATCGCACGGTTATAGTGCGCGAGGCCTCGCGCACTCCATGACACTGGTTTCCCTCACAGGACTCGACATTCAAGAACTGTAGGGACATCTTCTCCGTGGCGTATTCCTGCGGCCGTGAGGCAGTTACTGGTATGAAGAACCTCGAGACTAAAAGCAGGAGAGAGGAAGTTACAAGGAATGCCTTCAAGAAGCTGGAGGGGCTGCATCTACCGAGCTTATTGCAGAAAGTCTGTGCGCACATGAACCTGAGGGACTCGACCTTACGCACCACCCAGAACTACATCGACGCGCAGATTATGGAACAATGGGTTATTTTCCATCTTGACCATCCGGACAATAAGCAGTATGTCAACCAGACCGCAGGTATGCGTCAGTGTCGCAGCTTCAGTGCGCGAGGGCTCGCGCACTCAACCACCTGTTCCACATCCATACAGCTGCCGATGCGAAGATCCGAGCCGAAGTCGCAGCACTGGGCACGGCGCAGCTAAAAATTGGGCTGGGAAATTGGAGTTAAGCCGGACGCAACAAGTACGAAGTATCGGTCGCCGTGGCCAAAATGGAAAACGTTGACCAGTGCACCTCTGTGGCGGACTGGGGACAAGGGCGCACCTCCATTACCGCAAACGCTGGCCGTGCGGAAACAACTGCAAAGGAAGACTGAGGCACCATCATTGGCAACGTCACAGACACAGCTGAGTACTGGCGATGTGATCAATGTCTCCAAGCAGGACGAGCAAGGGAGCAAATTCGCTTTGACGGCCTGCCGTATTGAGGATATTGAAGAGACACCGCCAGCCCGTTTCCGGGATCTGCAGTACCCGTTGTGGGTCATCAACGCTGACCTTTTCGTTGAATATGACTCTGCAGGATTTGTTCCGAAGTGGCTGTTCGATGTGATGATGCTGGGGAAGGACGTCATTTTCTATGGCGAGGCTGATGTTGTGCACCGTATTGGCCGCGACATGCAGAGGCTGTGGCGTATGGAGAAGGACAAGGATCCAACCAGAATGCCATTCTACCATGTTCGGTTGCCGGTATACTCTTGGTTATCGGGTCCCGTGACCAGCAGTACGTATCAGTTCGACGAGCACTGTATGTGGATCGGAACAACTAGTCGCTGGGATAAGCAAGTATATCTGCTTCTTGCGCGGTTACGATGCCGTTGTGTGCGCGAGGCCTCGCGCACTGCTGCCTCCGTTATTCATCTTTATTCATCACATTTACAGTTGCCGAACTATGTGACGTATTCCGCTGGACATTTCAAAGAGATGCAGAACAAGAACCTCGGTGGTTTTATGCCTCTGATTCACGTGCTGTGGTACCCGGACAAATATCTTTTGGGCAGTGGGTATGCTGATGCAGTGGATGTTGTGGACGACACGCCTGCCATGGCTGCAAAGATTGCGATGTCCGACGTCTGAACTAAAGTGGCGGTTCTGGCTGTGTCAGCGATTAAGCAAAAGGCCCTTGGGAATGCCGGTGGAGGTGCTCTGCAGCATGCAATCATCATGCGGTACATGTTGGAGGGCGATAAGACGGAGCAGGGAGCAACAGCTGCAACTTGGGATACTCAAGAAGAGTGGCTTCTGCGTGGCATTCCACTGTGGGTTCTGGACAGCAACCGTGGGCAAGGGCACCAGCAGGTGCATGCTGCAGAAGCCGTCCAGGAAGATGTTGTGACTGAGGCCCCCGCTGACGACACTGAGCCTGTTGCGGCTGCACCTACCTTGCCAATGCAAGCCAAGGTGAAGAAGACTGCCAAAGTTATACCAACTCAGGGTACTGCAGCCGGAAAGGGAACCCCCTCAAGTAGCAAGAAGCAGGCAAAAGGAAAAGAGAAGGAATCGGACAAGCCCGCGGAATCAGACGACGACGATACCAACGAGGAGGAGGAAGAAGAGGATCCGGAGCAAGTCTTGGAGACCCAGCAGAAGCGCAAGCGGGCACCCGCCGCTCACTTCGATGCAAGCCCCGAATCTGGTAATGAACAGCCGAAGAAGAAAGCGAAGACTGCTGCCAGTGCTACTGCAGAGTTCAAGCCGCCCTCGCGTTTTGGTGCCCAGCCGTCTCGTGGTACTGTTGCCTCCCCAAGTGGGACAAGTGCGGTGGCAAGAAGCCTGGGTTCCAGGTCGGCTAAGGTTGCTGGACCGAATAAGAAATAAGTCACCATTAACCCAAGTGTTTTGCCTCTGTTTGCAGTCATGTGTGCGCGAGGCCTCGCGCACTCGCCTTCGACGCGAATGCAATTATATGCCCTTAAGGGCTTGTACATTTTTGCCGAGCTTTTATCTCAGTGTTTGTATGTTATGCACTTCCTGTCCTGTTTTGTTGCCTTCTGTACACAATTGTTTCCGCGACCTTGAGTGCGCGAGGCCTCGCGCACTCAGGTACACAAAAAAGCAATTTATTTCGCAGGATAAACATAGATGCAACTGAAGACCCGCAGAATGTCATTTTGGAAAATGAGCTCCCGAACAGGCACGCACGAGTTGGTTTTTGAAATACAAAAACGACAAGATTGGTAAAACACACCCTTCAAATCAGACAAAATAATAGTTTATTTTGGCAAACAAAAAGTGGAAAAAAGCAGCAAATTGGGTAAAATTGTATTTTTTCGGTGGTTTCTGGGTCATGTGTGCTGCAGATGTCCAAAAAGAATAGTTTTTCGGGCTGTCGTTTTTGGGGTCCTTCTCTTCCAAAAGGGGGTGCAGTTTGCGTGGGCTAAGTTAATAGTGTGGGTTGCATGTTTGGCTTCGGACAGAAGTTCCCATCTATTCCACAAGGTAATGATGGTCCCCACCCCTGTTAGATTCCTTACATTCACATTTGCATTACACCACAGTACATTAAATTACATCTATGGTGCACTTTCAATTACATCCAGGGTGCACATAGTGTGCACACAGTTCAAGGTTTGGCTGTGCATCCTAGTTGATGTGGCAAAGTGCATGCTTCAGCTCTTGAGGGATGATTGTACGTCCTATTTAGTGGTTGGAGAACTGTTTTGTCGCTTGTTGTCTGCATTATTATTTGGGCAGAGATGCTGCAAGCCATATGTGCATTTTCACTGTATGCACAGGTGTATGCTTTCCTGCCAAGCCGCCACTGCCACCTCGGCCAACAGTAAAATGTTTGGGCCAACCATGTGCCATTATGCCATTATGCAGGTGTCCTTCACGGCAATTGGAGCTTTTTTGCACTACTTTGCGCCCACAAGTACACCATGGTTTGTATGCAACCAGCGACCCTTAGAAAGCTGTTTGTGGTTTGATTGCCTGGGCTGCTTGTTTTGGTTCATGTTTCATTTTTTTGTGCAAGAAATGATCCAAACAGTCGCTTTTTCGGTTGCAGTGCAATCATGCTCTGCCGTGGTAACATTTTGTTACCGTTTCAAAGTGGTTTCTTTTGCATACAGAAAAAGCAACAGCGTAACACACCAGTGATCAAGGTATCCAGGTAAATTGGCAGAACCAAGAACGTCTTTTATCCCAGAGTGATAACAAAAGCGGGCAATCCAGCCTGCAACCACATAACTCGCATACATAAAAACGGGGAAGGCCCATTTGTTGTGATTGTTAAAAACAAATTTCCCATTTTCCGTCCGCATTCATGAAACCCAAATTATTTTCCATAGCACCCGTACTCTGAAGCCTCACAGTGTGTTCACCCATTTAATGCTCTCCCTATTTTGGTGGTGTTTCATTTTGATCTTGCCAAGCATCTCAAATATTTTCTTTGTATTTTGCTATGCGGTGGTAGGTTTCTGAAGCACTTTTCACCTTCCCCACGGTTTGAACACTTGGAAAAAAGGTGTATTCAGCACCATCATACATTCGGAAACGGATGGCTTGGAGGCCAAACCCAGGGTGCATAGGAAATGGCAACTTCCATAAAGGAGGCGCTAAAGATGTTCAGCTCCCAAAAGCTGTGTGATTTAATTCATGCTGCTTTTCTGTTTTGCTTAAGTGCTAGATGTGTTGGGACACAAAATGGGTTCTATGTGAAAACAAGATGCAATGCACTTGATTGTTGGAGTGAAAAAAAATGTGACATAATTAGAGCAATAGAAGGGTGAAGTTTCGTATTTTCCATGTCTGCCTTTAATTAATTTAAGTATGGGGATGGCTCAATTTCAGGTGTCCCAATCTTTTGCACCATCATCTAGAGCTTGTACCAAACTCTTGTTATTTAGACGTGCGGCATTTTGGTAAAATACAGTTATTGCTGGTGTTTGTGTTGCGAGCATCTGTCTCGGGGTGATAGACGTCGATTGGTGTTCTGTCTATTATTGTATGTTAGGAATTTTGGACGGGGTCAACACGGATACACTGCATTTGATGTACATGTTCCCCAAGGGAAGTTGTGCTGAAAAAAATATAGATGGGTAAGCCAATGTTGTAGGTCTTTTTTTTTCCTCTTTTTTTGGCGGGGTTGTATAAATTTGTGATACCGAGCTAGATATTTGGGCCAGAGGATGTGTTTCGTATACTCAAAATAAGACAATGAATGTCATTTTCCATGAACTTGTTTGCAAGACGAGTGTGGCAGGAGATTTAGGCAAAACAAGAAATCAGGGATTATGGAGACACCCATCAGTTCAATGCAATGCAATAAGTGAAAGAGTTTCGCGGCTATGAGTTCAAATTAACTTAAGGGAATAGCAAGCCATGTCTTGCTCGCCGACTGGTACTCTTGGATGATTGTGCAATGCCATCTTCTTTTTTAGGTGCCACTGGGTGTTCAAAATTTCAGCTGTACCCCTCCACCCCCCTCCCTCCCCACCCGGTTTGTTGGCGCCGCCCGCCACACCACCGGCAATATCCAAGATGAACAGTTAAGAGCAAGCCAAGCCACAACGGCCACCGGGTGCCGCGAACCCGGGAAGCGCGCACAACACACGACGAACCGCGGCACGGGACAAGGTGCCAAGGACAGCCGGGCCCCCACGCCCGCACACCGCACCCAGGGCCAGTGGGAAGCGGGCCCCGGCCGCACGCCCGAAAGGACGAGTGGTCGGGGGTGGGAGAGCGCCCGACCCCGGACGCCCCACACCCAGGCAAGAGGCGCCCCCCCCAGGCACCCTCATGCCGCCCCCACAGCACGCAAGAGCGCGCGCTGTGGGGTTGATGACGGGTCCCCACGCCCGCACCCCCCGCACCCACAGCCAGTGGGTAGTGGGCCCCGGCCGCACGCCCGAACGGACAAGAGGTCGGGGGTGGGAGAGCGCCCGACCCCGGACGCCCCACACCCAGGCAAGAGGCGCCCCCCCTGGGCACCCTCATGCCGCCCCCACAGCGCGCAAAGCCAGCTCGCAAGAGCGCGTGCTGTGGGGTTGGTGACGGGTCCCCACGCCGGCACCCCCCGCACCCACAGCCAGTGGGTAGTGGGCCCCGGCCGCACGCCCGAACGGACGAGAGGTCGGGGGTGGGAGAGCGCCCGTCCCCGGACGACCCAAACCCAGGCAAGAGGCGCCCCCCCCGGGCACCCACATGCCGCCCCCACAGCGCACAAAGCCAGCACGCAAGAGCGCGCGCTGTGGGGTTGGTGACGGGTCCCCACGCCCGCACCCCCTGCACCCACAACCAGCGGGTAGTGGGCCCCGGCCGCACGCCCGAGCGGACGAGTGGTCGGGCGTGGGAGAGCGCCCGACCCCGGACGCCCCACAACCAGGCAAGAGCTGCCCCCCCCGGGCACCCTCATGCCGCCCCCACAGCGCGCAAAGCCAGCTCGCAAGAGCGCGCGCTGTGGGGTTGGTGACGGGTCCCCATGCCCGCACCCCCCGCACCCACAGCCAGTGGGTAGTGGGCCCCGGTCGCACGCCTGAACGGACGAGAGGTCGGGGGTGGGAGAGCGCCTGTCCCCAGACGCCCCACACCCAGGCAAGAGGCGCCCCCCCGGGGCGCCCTCGTGCCGCCCCCACAGCGCGCAAAGCCAGCTCGCAAGAGCGCGCGCTGTGGGGTTGGTGACATGGGTACATGGGCTCGCCGGTGTTCCCAGGGACGGGATTGGGATGGTGGGGAGGTGTAGTCCTGCCAGCCATCCCACCAATCGTCCCACGGTTCCCGCCGCCGCCATACCCGGCGATGGGGATGATGTACCCGCCCCTGCCAATGTACCCGGGCATGCAGCCACAGGCGCACATGCAACAGCACCAGCAGGCCGGTGGGACAGCGTGGGGAGCGCAGGAAGGGAAGGGAGAGGAGCACAGGAGGGCGTGGGAGAAGTTCGGGGAGGCGGGGAGGAGCCTGCGGGAGAGGGAGGACAGAGACAGGGGTGAGGTGGGCGGAACGGAGGAGGGGAGGACGGAGGGGACCGACAGGCCGCAGGGAGGGGAAGCACAGGCAGTGGAGGAGCCGCAGAGGGCGGGGGCGGACCTTCGGAGGAGGCAGGAGGGAGGTGAGAGGGCGGAAAGGGAGGGAGGACGCCAAGAGGAGGGTAGGGGGCGGGAGGATACCCCGCTGGTGCCGTTCCGACGGCCGGCTATCCCACCGGAGCAAGAGGGAGAGATGCAGGAGAGGGCATGGAGGCGGATCAGGGGGGAGGCGGCGAGGCTGGCGGACAGGGACAGGGCGTTGGCGGCGCGGGAGCGCAGGGTGCGGGAGGAGGAGGAGGCGGTGGCCCGGGGGGCCCGCTGCGTCCTCCCGGATCCGGAAGGGGACACCCCCTCCACGGACGTGGAGGGGCAGTCGCCGTCAGGGAAAAGGGCCAGGGAGGAGGACGAGGAGGCAGGGCGGGAAAGGGGGAAGCGGCGCAGGGGGGAGGAGCGAGGGGCAGGGGAGGCGGAGGGGGCACCGCGGCCGGCCAGCCCCAGTCCGGAGCCGACGCTGACGGACTGGGACTCGGAGTCCCCGCCGCCGCGGCAGTATGTGCCGCCGCCAGTGCGGAGGAGACCCGGGACGGTCGCGGGGTGGGCGGTGGGGGACGTGGCGGAGCTGGCCCGCTACGTGAAGTGGGCGGGGAAGACGAGGGGAAGGCGGGATAAGAGGGGGCACCGCCCCTTCAGTGACCTGGTCGGCAGGGCGGGGAGGCCCGGGGAAAGGGGGCCGGAGATGGAAGAGTGGCGGTGGAGGAGGATGCTGGGGGCGGCGCTCCCGGGGGTGCGCCTGGACTGTCCCCAGGAGAAGGGGAAGAAGCCCAGGGTTCAGATGCTGGGAGAGCTGTTGCAGCGGGAGGGACAGTACGGTGGCGACGCGTAGGACCGGGCAGGGACAGGAGCGGGGAGCGCTAGGGGCAGGGGGCCAGGGGCGTGCGGAGGGACGGGCAGAAGGGATGCGGGGAGGCGGACACAGACGGTCGGCGGAGGTGGAGGAGGGTGAGGAGGGGATGTGACGGACAAGAGGAGGGGAGGAGGGGAGCAGAGAGGTGCAGGTGCGCGGAGGAGGACAGGGACACGGCTGACAGTGGAGGGGGATGTGGTGATGGAGGACGCGGACGAGAACCCCAAGCGGAGAGCACAGGACCAGCGGCGGGGGAGAGGGGAGAAGGGGCGGCGGAGTACGGGGGCGCAAGCGAGTGCGGAGGAGGCAACCGGGCAGTGGGACGCGCGACGTATCGTGGGTACGGCGAACAGAGTGGGGCAGAAAGGGCAGCAGATGGGAAGCAGTATTGTGGTACGGTGAAGGAGCGGAGCGCGAGGTCGTGACAGGCGAGAACGGCCGGCGAAGGCGTGGAGCAGCGCGGCGTGAGGGCTCGGACTTGCAGCTCTCTGCGTGGCAGGAAGGTGCTACGTTGAAAACAATGAGCTTACGTGCGCCATGCTCAGAGGGGCTGACCACGCCAGGCCTTGGTGGCCGGACTCCGCAATGCAACTGCAGCGGCGGGAATTCGGCAAGCGTCTCCAGCACATGGGGGGTACAGGGCCACAGACCAGACCACAGATACACCCACCCCCCACCTACTTCGCCAGGCCACCCAGTGTGCACCAGCGCACACACAGACTGCACATGCAGGCGCCCAGGCGCTGCCCACAACCCTCCCCTGTGTGGCTGTATCTTGACCTCCAAAAAGCCAGTACCCACTGGGGTTTTTAAGGACCTAAATAACCCAGGGCCGGTGGCAGCGGCCCACAAGGGGACTCTGACCGCCCCACCCCCCACGACCGGGTGACCCGGAAACACAGGTGTGTGGCCGAGAGGGGCCAGCGCAAGCGAGCATGCCAGTGCGAAGGAGGAAGCCAAAGTGGGACACATCAAACGCTACGCCCCAACCTCAGACCGAAGGCGACAATGCCCTGAACCCTGTAGAAGCAGCCCGACTCTTACCCCATCCAGGGACGAGGGAAGGGACGAACTGCAAAGCACTGTCTGCGTGACACGGACAATCATGGAACTGAGTAGGCGATGAGGGTCGTGGGGCAGGCGCGGCTGGAGCACAGTGGCGGGTACACACCAATTGAGGCCCCCCCCCACACAGGGCGCCAGGCAGCCAGGATGGGGTGAGAGGCGGGGACCGAGGGAGCACCCAGGGGAAAGGGTAGGGGCGAGAGGGAGGGGCAGGGGTAGGGCACACGAGTGGCACACACGAGTGACAGCGATGCACGGGCAGGGAGGGCAGACGTGCAGGCAGGGTCGACTGCGAGAAGGAGAATGGGAGGGGTGACAGGTGAGAGAGGGGGCGCAGGGCAGCGGGACCAGGGTAACACGAAGAAGAGCAGAGGTCAAACGCAGGGCGCGCGGGAGCAGCAAGGAGCGCGAGCACAAAAAAAAAAAAACGGCAGGACGGGCGGACACACAGGAAGGGCACAAAGAGGAGGCAGGGCGCGGGAGGTGGGGGGCACAGGGGGCCAATGAGGGCGCAAAGGAACACAATGTCTCTCTCAGAGAAGCACCATGCCGAAGACCCGCATAGAGCCATACCGGCCGCCCCGCCCGACCATCAGGGAACTGATGGAGGGGCGGCCGGCGGGAGAGGACGACGGGGGGGTCCCCCCGAAGGGGTGTCCGGGGAGGCCGCCCAGGTCGGCCTACAGGTCAGAAGACAGGGCGGAGGCCCTGAGGCACGTGAGGGCGCGCGAGATACAGCCATGGCGCGGAGACGACCAGCGGCGAGCACACGGAGCAGGGGAACAACACTAAGAGGGCGGGCAGGAGACAGAGGGGAGGGGAGGGTAGAGAGGGGAGAGAGCGGATACTTGTACAGCAACGCGGGCTGAATGGCTGGGTCGCCCGGCATGGCCGAGGACCGCCAGGGGCAACGCCACAGGATGGCGGAGGGACTGGACGTGAGCACCGAACAGAAACGAGATGGCGATGCAGTGATGTTGTGCGTACATGCAGGGAGGAGGGAACCAAGCGAAAAAAAAAAAAACAAAAGGCGGAAAAAAAAACAAAAAAAAAGAAAAAGGGGGAAACAAACGCGGACAACACCACAAGGAGGCGGGACAGAAAAGGACGAGTGGCTAGGGCCACGCGACGGCCCCAGGTGACTAGGACAGCTAGGGAGACGGCGCAGGGGAGAGGGGCAGGGGAGGGAGGGGAGCGACCCGTGCTAGGCGCACGAAACGGTCCCCGGATGGATGAGGATCCAGTGGGCCTGCGCCACGGGGTTGCTGGCGGCCCGGTGGGGTATAAACACGGGATGAGGGATGGGATGGGGCCGCAAGACAGCCCGGGGGATTAGGCCAGGGCCGCGGAACAGGGGAAAGGGACGGGGGCGGGAAGGGAGCGACCCGTGCTGGGCGCACGAAACGGTCCCTGGAAGGAAGAGGCCCCAGTGGGCCAGCACCACAGGGTAGCAGGCGACCCGGTGGGGTATAAACACGGGATGCAGGGACAAGGGGACGGGGCGGGGAAGGGCGTGTGGCTAGGGCCGCACAACGGCCCGAAGGGGTAGGGAGTCCATGGGACGCTGGGAACGGGCCGGTGCCGGGATGAGGCAACGGGGAATGGGACATGGGAAGGGCAGGGAGGCCGGAAGCGCCAAGCAACAGCCCCATGGGATTGGGAAACCAGTCGCCATGGAGTGGTGAACCATGGGCCAACCATGGGGAACCTGGCCACGGGAAGTTGGGAAAATGCCCTGAACTCCGGGACGGCCGTGAGGTGTCCGCAGGGGTGAGGGTTGACCTTGAGATCCCCGGGTCAATGGCCTGAGTACACGTAGGTTCACGCGTGAGCGGGACCAGGGGGAACGTGGAAAGGGTCGCCCCCTGGCCTCCAGCCGTGGATGGACGAAAACCAAGTGCATCCGGGAGCCGAGTGGGTACTCCAGCCCGTGAGGGATGGGGAGTGGTGGAATGTGGTTGACAGAGAGAAATGCTCCGCTGTCGGCGAGGGCTATCCACAGGAAACCCGCCTGCAGGCGCCCAATAGGCTGTGCTAGGGGGGGAAGGCCGGGGGATCCTTCAAAGGGTGACCGGAAGGAGCTGAAACCTTGAGGGCAGCGACTGAAGGGAGCCTACGACCGGTCATGCCCCAAGGGAACCTGGTTGAACATCTCGGCCGTGAGGTGAGACAGGGGTCGCCAGGGGAACTAATGGTGGAGAGCACTCCTTCCCGCCAGAGGCGGCCACAATGTAAAACAAACAAGGAGGAGTCAGATGAGGCTGCGGACGCGGCCGCCCTTACTTACTTACTTACTTACTTAGAGCAATAGAAGGGTGAAGTTTCGTACTTTCCATGTCTGCCTTTAATTAATTTAAGTATGGGGATGGCTCAATTTCAGGTGTCCCAATCTTTTGCACCATCATCTAGAGCTTGTACCAAACTCTTGTTGTTTAGACGTGCGGCATTTTGGTAAAATACAGTTATTGCTGGTGTTTGTGTTGCGAGCATCTGTCTCGGGGTGATAGACGTCAATTGCTGTTATGTCTATTATTGTATGTTAGCAATTTTGGACGGGGTCAACACGGATACACTGCATTGGATGTACATGTTCCCCAAGGGAAGTTGTGCTGAAAAAAATATAGATGGGTAAGCCAATGTTGTAGGTCTTTTTTTTTCCTCTTTTTTTGGCGGGGTTGTATAAATTTGTGATACCAAGCTAGATATTTGGGCCAGAGGATGTGTTTCGTATACTCAAAATAAGACAATGAATGTCATTTTCCATGAACTTGTTTGCAAGACGAGTGTGGCAGGAGATTTAGGCAAAACAAGAAATCAGGGATTATGGAGACACCCATCAGTTCAATGCAATGCAACAAGTGAAAGAGTTTCGCGGCTATGAGTTCAAATTAACTTAAGGGAATAGCAAGCCATGTCTTGCTCGCCGACTGGTACTCTTTGATATTTGTGCAATGCCATCTTCTTTTTTAGGTGCCACTGGGTGTTGAAAATTTTAGCCGTACCCCTCCGACCCCCTCCCTCCCCACCCGGTTTGTTGGCGCCGCCCGCCACACCACCGGCGATATCCAAGATGAACAGTTAAGAGCAAGCCAAGCCACAACGGCCACCGGGTGCCGCGAACCCGGGAAGCGCGCACAACACACCACGAACCACGGCACGGGACAAGGTGCCAAGGACAGCCGGGCCCCCACGCCCGCACACCGCACCCAGTGCCAGTGGGAAGCAGGCCCCGGCCGCACGGCCGAAAGGACGGGTGGTCGGGGGTGGGAGAGCGCCCGTCCACGGACGCCCCACACCCAGGCAAGAGGCGCCCCCCCCCCGGGCGCCCTCGTGCCGCCCCCACAGCGCGCAAAGCCAGATCGCAAGAGCGCGCGCTGTGGGGTTGGTGACGGGTCCCCATGCCCGCACCCCCCGCACCCACAGCCAGTGGGTAGTGGGCCCCGGCCGCACGACCGAAAGGACGAATGGTCGGGGGTGGGAGAGCGCCCGTCGGCGGAAGACCCACACCAAGGCAAGAGGCGCCCCCCCCGGGCACCCTCATGCCGCCCCCACAGCGCGCAAAGCCAGCACGCAAGAGCGCGGGCTGTGGGGTTGGTGACGGGTCCCCACGCCCGCACCCCCCGCACCCACAACCAGCGGGTAGTGGGCCCTGGCCGCACGCCCGAGCGGACGAGTGGTCGGGGGTGGGAGAGCGCCCGACCCCGGAGGCCCCACAACCAGGGAAGAGGTGCCCCCCCCGGGCACCCTCATGCCGCCCCCACAGCGCGCAAAGCCAGCTCGCAAGAGCGCGCGCTGTGGGGTTGGTGACGGGTCCCCATGCCCGCACCCCCTGCTCCCACAGCAAGTGGTCAGTGGGCCCCGGCTGCACACCTGAACGGACGAGACGTCCGGGCTGAGAGAGCGCCCGCCGCCAGACGCCCCACACCCAGGCAGAAGGCGCCCCCCCCGGGCGCCCTCATGCCGCCCCCACAGCGCGCAAAGCCAGCTCGCAAGAGCGCGCGCTGTGGGGTTGGTGACGGGTCCCCACGCCAGCACCCCCCGCACCCACAGCCAGTGGGTAGTGGGCCCCGGCCGCAGGCCCGACAGGACGAGAGGTCGGGGGTGGGAGAGCGCCCGACCCCTGACGCCCCACAACCAGGCAGGAGGCGCCCCCCCCGGGCACCCTCATGCCGCCCCCACGGCGCGCAAAGCCAGCTCGTAAGAGCGCGCGCTGTGGGGTTGGTGACGGGTCCCCACGCCCCCACCCCCCGCATCCACAGCCAGTGGGTAGTGGGCCCCGGCCGCACGCCCGAAAGGACGAGTGGTCGGGGGTGGGAGAGCGCCCCACCCCGGACGCCCCACACCCAGGCAAGAGGTGCGCCCCCCGGGCACCCTCATGCCGCCCCCACAGCGCGCAAAGCCAGCTCGCAAGAGCGCGCGCTGTGGGGTTGGTGACGGGTCCCCACGCCCGCACCCCCCGCACCCACAGCCAGTGGGCAGTGGGCACCGGCCGCACGCGCGAACGAACGAGAGGTCGGCGGTGGGAGAGCGCCCGTCCCCGGACGCCCCACACCCAGGCAAGAGGCGCCCCCTCAGGGCGCCCTCGTGCCGCCCCCACAGCGCGCAAAGCCAGCTCGCAAGAGTGCACGCTGTGGGGCTGGTGACGGGTCCCCACGCCCGCACCCCCTGCACCCACAGCCAGTGGGTAGTGGGCCCAGGCCGCACGCCCGAAAGGACGAGTGGTCGGGGGTGGGAGAGCGCCCGACCCCGGACGCCCCACACCCAGGCAGGAGGTGCCCCCCCCGGGCAATCACATGCCGCCCCCACAGCGCGCAAAGCCAGCTCGCAAGAGCGCGCGCTGTGGGGTTGGTGACGGGTCCCCACGCCCGCACCCCCCGCACCCACAGCCAGTGGGTAGTGGGCCCCGGCCGCACGCCCGAACGGACGAGAGGTCGGGGGTGGGTGAGTGCCCGACCCCGGGCGCCCCACACCCAGGCAGGAGGCGCCCCGCCCGGGCACCCTCATAATGCCCCCACAGCGCGCAAAGCCAGCTCGCAAGAGCGCTCGCTGTGGGGTTGGTGACAGGTCCCCGTGCCCGCACCCCCTGCACCCACAGCCAGTGGGTAGTGGGCCCCGGCCGCACGCCCGAACGGACGAGTGGTCGGGGGTGGGAGAGCGCCCGTCCCCGGACGCCCCACACCCAGGCAAGAGGCGCCCCCCCCGGGAATCCTCATGCCGCCCCCACAGCGCGCAAAGGCAGCTCGCAAGAGCGCGCACTGTGGGGTTGGTGACGGGTCCCCGTGCCGGCACCCCCCGCACCCACAGCCAGTAGGTAGTGGGCCCCGGCCGCATGCCCGAACGGACGAGTGGTCGGGGGTGGGAGAGCGCCCAACCCCGGACGCCCCACACCCAGGCAAGAGGCGCCCCCCCCCGGGCACCCACATGCCGCCCCCACAGCGCGCAAAGGCAGCTCGCAAAAGTGCGCGCTGTGGGGTTGGTGACGGGTCCCCACGCCCGCACCCCCCGCACCCACAGCCAGTGGGTAGCGGGCCCCGGCCGCACGCCCGAACGGACGAGAGGTCGGGGGTGGGAGAGCGCCCGTCGCCAGACGCCCCACACCCAGGCAAGAGGCGCCATCCCCGGGCACCCTCATGCCGCCCCCACAGCGCGCAAAGCCAGCTCGCAAGAGTGAGCGCTGTGGGGTTGGTGACGGGTCCCCATGCCCGCACCCCCCGCAGCCACAGCCAGTGGGTAGTGGGCCCCGGCCGCACGCCCGAACGGACGAGAGGTCGGGGGTGGGAGAGCGCCCGTCCCCAGACGCCCCACACCCAGGCAAGAGGCGCCCCCCCCGGGCACCCACATGCCGCCCCCACAGCGCGCAAAGGCAGCTCGCAAGAGCGCGCGCTGTGGGGTTGGTGACGGGTCCCCGTGCCCGCACCCCCCGCACCCACAGCCAGTGGGTAGTGGGCCCCGGCCGCACGCCCGAAAGGAGGAGTGGTCGGGGGTGGGAGAGCGCCCGACCCCGGACGCCCCATACCCAGGCAGGAGGCGCCCCCCCCGGGCAACCTCATGCCGCCCCCACAGCGCGCAAAGCCAGCTCGCAAGAGTGCGCGCTGTGGGGTTGGTGACGGGTCTCCGGCCACACTCCCCGCACCCACAGCCAGTGGGTAGTGGGCCCCGGCCGCACGCCCAGACGGACGAGAGGTCGGGGGTGGGAGAGCGCCCGTCCCCGGACGCCCCACACCCAGGCAGGAGGCACCCGCCCCGGGCACCCTCATGCCGCCCCCACAGCGCGCAAAGCCAGCTCGCAGGAGCGCGCGCTGTGGGGTTGCTGACGGGTCCCCATGCCCGCACCCCCCGCAGCCACAGCCAGTGGGTAGTGGGGCCCGGCCGCACGCCCGAACGGTTGAGTGCTCGGGGGTGGGAAGTAAGAAAAAGTGCTTTTCCAATGCTTTAGGACATACTCTAGTTGTATTAGAGATGCACTGAACATCCATGCATTTTTATCTTAGTATTGGTCCAGCCAAAAGTGGTGATAACACATTTTGACCTATGGAACCAAACACCCAATCAGGATATGGAGTGGACCCCTTAATCCCCTTTCAATCAGAAGTAAAACATCTTTTCCTGAGTTGACTGAGCACTGACATACCTAAGGTAGAGCCTATGAATTTATCTATGTTTTTCCATGAATACTTATCTGCCCTAGTGGTATGCACCATAGGGGGTTAGGCACCTCTTTTTGAGAGGTCCTGGGTTCAATTCCTGGTCAGCCTAACTAAGTAGGAAGATCCCAACTGAGTAGGAAGATCCCATGTGACATGGCAGTGACCTCATCGCCACATACCATGCCACCTCAGCACATATGGGAGCCAAAACAAAGAGTGCACATCTCCTAAGATGGCACTATGGAGAGAGAGTGATCCTGAGGCAGTTTTCTAACTCTTTTCCCAAAACATTTCAGCTATCTCTGTGAATATGCATTCATTTGTATCCTGAGTTGCAGTTTCTGTGAATACCTAATCATCTTTCACTGTTTTCACTGCAGCCCTTCATGCTTTGATCCTGAATTACCTTCTCCTTGCATACTATTGGCTTGGGCTATCCTGGATTGAGTTGGCTTTACTGTATTTCAACAAACAAAAGCTTTTCATCATCCAAAACCAGCAGCAGGACACCCTACAGCAACAACAAGCAGCAGGAGAAGCAAAAACACAGTGCTGAAAACACTATAAACTTTTCTGGTAGCAAGAGGCAGCCTGTCTCTGTGCACCGGCAGCGACCCCGCGCCGTACAACCAGTGCTCCGAGCAGGCAAACATAAGCAGAAGGGTGGATTAAGATGGATCCAGGAAGAGTGGACGCCGAGGTGAACACAGCGCCAGCGCCAGAGACACCGGCAAGGCCGGCGCCTGACGCTGTACCTTCGGTGGAGCCCTTACATGGGCCAATGGATACGGCGGAGGACTCCTTGGATGGCCTCCAGACGGCCTTTGGGGCCCTGTCGGTGAAGGAAATGGTCTCTCAGCCTCAGCCTGTGAAGAGGAAGAGAGGAAACGAGAGCGAGAAGGATGCTGGAGAAGGAGCAGACGAAGGAGAGGAGCAAGGGCAAGACCCGACGGATATCCCTACCTCCGAAGGCGCACAAAGCGCTTCTGGCCTCCAAGCATCACCCTCTCCCATAACCACCACACACCCAGCCGCCGCTACATCCACTTCCACAACCAACCAGCCTATGGCAGAGGGCACAGGCTTTACTGGCATGCCTCACTACCCCGCCTATGGCATGGGCCCACCTACCACTGCGCTCCTTGAGGCAACTACTGCCAGTGAGCCGATGGCTTCCAGCTCTGCGCCGCGTTGGTATGCGGCTGACCATCCCCATCCACTTCACTCCACTGGAACCTACATGGAAGTTCCTGGGTATGCTCCTGGGTGTGCACCTGGGTATGCACCCCTGAGTGGGTTGAGGAGAGGACCAGAGTCTCTGGGAGGCAGGAGTAGAGGATCGGGAAGATCCTCCAACAGGTCCCTGACGCGGTCGGAGATCAACGAGGTGCTCCAAGGAGCCACTTCGAAAATCGTGAGCGACCTCACGCAAGAGATCAGGGAGAAATTGCAGCCCCTGATGATCCCGTCCCATGCGTCACCTACGACAGTGGGGATGTCACCCCACCGAGTACAGGCTCACCACCTGGCGGCAGGGTTGACGAATACCCTGGGGAGCCTGAGGAGCCGACCGATGCCGACTCCTGCAGCAGTACCAAGAAGCCCATTCGTCCCGAGGACAGCCCAGCCGCCCTACAGTCACGTGACGAACTCGACGAGGGCCGAGCTGGACCAGCTGGGGCTGACAGCCCTAAGGGCTATGGTGGACGTGGAGCCTTATGGCTCCAGTGATCTAGGCGGAAACCCCTCCGATGATGGGCCGCCTTCGATGACTTCTTCTTCGCCATCGGATGACGAAGACCCTGAGGACCCCGAGGACTCCAAGGGTAAGAAGAAGAAGAAGAAGAAGAAGAAGAAGACCCGACGCCCTGAAGGACGCCGAGCTCAGGAGGCGAAGGCTATTGCCACCTCCAAGATAGTGGTGAACCTGCCTGAATTCACAGGCAAGGACCTCAGCGAGTTCGCTGAGAACTTTGGCCGGTTCCTACGACTGACCGGCCAAACCCACGCGAGTGGGCGAGTGAAGTGCGACCTGCTCCTGCAGTGCTGCAAGACGAAGTACCTGGAGAAGCAGGTCAGGCAGATCGTCACCAACTCCGCCACCTTTGCCGACGTGTTGGTTGCCCTGGAGAGGCAGTACCCAACCTACGAGACCGACCTCTCCATCAGGGCCGAGATCCAGAACCTGCCCGTCCTGCCCAACAACCCCAAACCCGGCAGGGTCTCCGAGCTGTTGGCGGACCTGGACCACTGGGCTGGACGACTGACGCCCGGTTCCTACAGCAGCGACGACCTGCTGTTTTGGTTGTGCTCCAAGCTCCCCCGTGAGCTATGGGACGAGTGCCGTCTGACGGCTGAGCGCAAGGCTAGATCCCTCCGCTACGAGGATCTATGCGTGCTGCTCCTGGAGATGGCGCTGGAGAAGGAGAGCGACCAACACCTGAACCACTACCGTCCTGGTGGTGGAGGTTCTGGAGGCAAAGGGTACCAAGGGTCCCGACCTGGGCAGGGGACTACCCCCAAAACACGCCCACGCCCGCCTAATGGAGAACGTGAAGGAGCTATTCTGGTGTGATGCCAGAGATGAACAGGGCCACCTGCAGCATGCCTCCGACTGCGAGCAGCGAGACTGCTTTGTTGTCCAGGGGAAGCAGCAGGAAAAGATCACCGGCGCCAAGGTGAAGATGCCGGATCATTACCGCTGCACCATCACGTGTGCATTCTGCGGTAAGCGGAAGCACTATGAGGACGAGTGCTACCATAAGCAACGCCTATCGGCGAAGCTTAAGGGGGAAGATCCTGGCAAAAGCTCAGGCAAAGGTGGAGGCAAGGCCAAAGGCAACGACTCCGGCAAGGGCAAGTCGAAAGGACGTGGTCAAGGTGGTCAAGACAAGGGTCAAGGCGGACGAGGAGGAGGCGCTAATCGCCAGAACGACAACAAGAACAAGGACAAGAACGGAGGTAACCCCAACCCTAATCCAGGGGGGAACTCCGAGCCCTCTGGAGGGCAGTCTGGACCTACCACACGCTCACAGACGCAGGCCCAGCAAGAACAAGGAGCCAAGCGTGAGCATGAAGGTGGTGACGACGGCAACGCCAAGAAGAGAAGCCGTTTCATGAGGATGGCCCGCAAATTGCGGAACAAGGGGTTCGAGGTGACCTGTCCCGCGGAGTTCTGACGGGGACGCTCTGGTGGCACCCAAGACCTGGTGTTTTGGGTACGTATCCGACTAGGGGGACGTGAATACCTGGGGGTACTGGATACTGGAGCCACAATATCGATAGTGGCCAAGAAAATTTTACCTTGTGGGAGCCTGAAGAACACCATGACCACCGCCGCTATACGGATGGGGGATGGACATGTGGTGCACAGCTGCGGGGACTGCGAAGTGGAGGTACCTATGGGCTCCAAGACTATCGCCCATCGGTTCTATGTGATGGACACTGATGCCTTCGACTTTGTACTGGGTACTGACTTTTTCGTGCAGCACTCCCAGATACAATCCCTGACGCTGCAAGCGCCCTACCTCCTATACGTGGACCACGGCAGTGGCAGAGAGTCTGTGCCACTGGAGCAGTCGGAACATACCTCGAGTTACCTGAGACTATCGAAGGAGGAGCCCTCGAACATGATGGCGGCCTCCAAAACTGAGGACTATCAACTATTGGGGGAAGTCCTAGACCAAGGTCTGAAGGAGTTGGGTTACTCTCGAGAAGACCTAAGTGTGGAACTGTTCGCCAGCGACAAGCAGCATGTACTGGACCTATACTGCAGCAAGGGGAAGAACTGCAGCTACAAATTTTACTGGCCCTCTTTCGGGATGGCCTACGGGAACCCCAGATTCAGTGAACTGGGGAAGGTGCTGACCAAGGTGGCCTTGGAACGTTCCCGTATGGTCCTGTGTTCCCCCGATTGGGGAGCCCACGGGGGCAACGAGTACTGGCGAACCCTCCTTGATAAGCTGACTATCAGCTCCGTGCGGTTACCTGATGAGGCCATCTACGTGCCTCTGGGACGCAAGACGCCCATTGGGAAGCCCGGATGGGGGAGTATGCTCAGCGTGGTGGACGGAAGTCTTACCACCATCCCCTGGGAAGACCTGGACCCTACTCTGGTCCAGGCTATACAACGAGAAAGCGATGGACTCGCCTTGGGTGACTTGAAGGATCGCCTACGACCTCAAGATGCTGTTGAAACTACACCCGGAGGAGCTGAGTACGTCGTGACTGACACTAACGCCCCCAACTCTCCCTGTCATGTACCTGTTCCTGATGGAGTCTCTGATTGTGGACTATCTGAGCTACCTAGCTCTATCCACTCAGACGACGAAACTGAGCACGACGCCTTCTTCGTGCAGACTGCGGTGGAAGAAGTGGAGAACGCCGAGTACGTCGCCCCACTAAAACCCCTACTCTCCATGAGGGTGGAAGACCCCGTGGATGAAGAGCTGGACCCTAGATCCAGGCTCAGGGAGTACGTGGATTCCAAGAGGAAGTTGGTGGCGAAAAAGCTATGCTACGCGAAGCCTACCCGCAGCTCGTGGCCACTGAAGCAAGGACGTATGGGAGACCTATCCCAACTGAAGGAGGACCTCGAACAGAAGATCACCACCTGGCAAAGGGAGGTGGATCTCAAGCTCATGAAGAGCGTATGGGGTGCCCATGTGAGGACCCCAGATGAGGACGACCTCTCGGAGGAATGTGTATGTGAACCCCCTAAAGCGTGCCTATGTTGCCATCGTCCACCGGAGATGGTTGAGCAAGACCTTCTGTATGCCTACCAAGGGCTGAAGGATGCTACCGCGGGCGAAGAATCGGTGGAGGACCACCTCCCGACTTCTATTCAAGGGGCAAGCAACTTACACTCCGACGAGGATATGGAGGACAAGATCAAGGTACTGGACCCGCGGGTACAAAAGCTGATAAGGACCTATCTGGAGGTGTTCGGAGAACTACCCCCTCCAGCCTCATGCGACAAGCTGGTACAGATGGACCTCAAGCTGAAACCCGAGTTCGTGGGTCACAAGATCCGGAGGAGACCCTATCCAGCTCCTAAAGAGCAGGCCGACGAGATTGAGCGACAGATACAAGAATGTATCGACGCTGGGCTAGTCCTGGAGTACAAGGATGGGGACTACCCCCTACACTGCAGCCCCTGTTTCCTGGTGGCTAAACCTGGGTCTACAGCCAAACGGCTGGTAGTGGACTATGGAGAGCTGAACAAGAAGACGCTGAACCACTCAGGGTCCATTCCCAATATGGAGTCTACCCTGGAGAAGATAGCCTCCTGTCGCTACAAGACCAAGATGGACAAGCGAAGTGGATTCTGGCAAGTGGACCTGACGCCCAACGCGCAGGAACTACTGGCCTTCATCACCCCTCAGGGGAGGGTATTCAAGTGGAAGGTCATGCCATTCGGCGTGGCTAACGCCCCCGCTCTGTTCCAAGAGCTGATGAACAAGATCTTGTCCATCCTACGAAGGAGACCTAAGGTGCAGGAGCTCATATCCCGTGGGGCCCAGATGGAGGCTCACATCGACGATGTATGCCTCGGGACCAATACCCAGGAGGATCACCTAATCCTCTTGGGTGAGTTCTTTGCGGTCTGCCAGGAGAACCACACACGACTCAAGCTGGAGAAGTGTGAGTTCATGCAGGAGACCATGCAGTACCTGGGGTTTGACGTTGGCTATGGGTGGTGGACCCCAGCGGCCTCTAAGGCCAAACCCCTGATGGATGCCAAGGTACGACACGAAGACCCCAAGAAAGGACTTCATGATGTACGCAGTTTCATTGGGGCGTGCAACTTCTATCGCCGCCACATCAAAAACTTCACCTACACCAGCGCGGTACTGACTGACTTGATCAAGAAGAGTACTACTTGGCGCTGGGGCCCACAAGAGCAACAAGCGTTTGACGAGCTCAAAGACAAGGTAGCCAACGCTAAGTGCTTGGGCGTGCCTAGGGCACAAGGGGAGATTATCCTGGTGACCGACGCCAGCAACGTGGGCGGTGGTGGAACGTTGTTCCAATGGCAAGCACTAGAGAAGGAGGAGTTCGACTCGGCCATTTCCCAATGGGGGACGGAAGGTCTCAACCGAGATGGAACCCTCAAGCACAGCTACCCCGACGACAAGTGGGTCCTAGTACCTCTTGGCCACTGGAACTGGAAGTGGAACCAGGCCAGGGGGAACTACTCCACCTATGAGCAGGAACTGCTCGCGGGTATGCTGGTGCTATCCTCACAAGCACGACTGTTGGGGAGTAACCCTGTGGTCTGGCTATGCGACCAAGAACCGGTCCGCAGTTTCCAGAAGGGCCCCCCACCTGAGAAGGCCAAGCTACGTCGCTGGTGGACCTACCTCAGTCAACTACGGCTGACGGTACACCATATCCAGGGAGTGAAGAACGAGTGTGCCGACTACATCAGCCGCAACAACTTCGACGCCCTGATTGGTGCCCGGTCTGAAGCGCTGGCTAAGGAAGCGTTCAGCCGTATGGACGTACACCTGGACCTGAACATGACCATGATACGCCCCCTGGATGGACTCCAACAATCGGAGTACCTACAGGAGTTTGGGGATATCTACCGGCGCCTGGAGAAACGCCTTGAACCCCTCCTGGTCAACCAAGACCAGTGGAAGCGGGACAAGAGCTACCTCTGGCACGAGGACCGCATCGTGGTGCCTAGTGACCGAGTCCCAGCGCTGCTGAAGTGGACCCATGAGTCCAGTGGTCATGTGGGTGCTGACCGTACCCTGAGGCTGTTCAAGCAGTGGTTCCACACTACGTGGACTGACGACCAGCTGCGGAAGACGCTCCTGCCTATCGTGGACAAGTGCCCGTGCAGGTCCTGTAAACCAGGGGATATCAGGGACAGAGGTCTCTACTCGACCCTGCCCATCCCTCACTGTGCTAACAGTGTTCTATACGTGGACTACACGGAGATGCCGAAGTTCGGGGGCTATGACTTCGCCCTCGTGGTAACCTGTGGGTTGACCAGGTTTACCAGGGTGTTCCCATGTACCAAGCACATTACCGGAGAGGAGACTATCAAGATACTCCTGGAGGAGTGGTTTTGTGTCTATGGGGCGCCCAAGGAGATCAACTCCGATGAGGACGTACGAGTACGCTCAGATACTGGCTGGTACAAGAGGGTCCTGAGGTCCCTCAATGTCCAGGTGTCTACGGGGATTCCCTACTCTCACACGAGCAACCCCCTATGTGAGCGACAGATTCGTGTCCTGAAGGAGAACGTCAGGATATGGTGCAAAACTGAACGCACCAGAGACTGGGTGAGACTACTCCCCGTCATATCCTTGATGATGAACTCCCAAGAGAGTTCAGCTACTGGCTACTCGCCACATGAGCTGTTCATGGGGCGCCCGGCATGGTTCCTACATGCCCCCTATCCAGAGGACACCCATTCTTCTGTGGGTGAATGGGTCCAAGAGCAACAAGCGAAGGTGGACAAGGCCAAGGCTATGCTCCAGAGAGTGAGGGAGCGTCAGTGGAACAAGAAGAACAAGCACCGTGTACCGGCCACCTACCAAGAAGGGGACTTGGTGCTGGTGCACCACAGTCGACTACCCGCCTGGCCACGCTCTACCAGCGATGACCCATACTTCGGGCCGTACAAGATCCTATCTGTGGATGGACACCGTATCACCGTGCGGTGTTCTCCCCGTCTAGGGGGGACCCTGGTGTGCGCCGCTCAACACCTGAAGCGCTACCATGATCCTGAAGACCTCTGTGGGGAGGAGTGGGAGCTGAACGACGAGGAAATCGCCGCTCTGGACCTACAAGGGGCTGCCAGCCCTATGGAAGTTGAAGGTGAACTCCCCGACATGAACGCCGAGGAGATGGCTAAGGAGGGCTTCTACCTGGTGAAGTCTGTCCTACGCCACCGCTATCGCCAGGGTTGGCGCTTCCTCACCCTCTGGGAAGGGTTTGGAGTCGAAGAGGCCACCTGGGAGCCCTTCTCTGCATTTGTTCTACCTGAGGGACGCCTAAACTCAGTTCTGGTTGACTACTTGTCCCAGAACAACCTTGGTGAGTTGTTGAGGCTCGCTGAGATGCTTGCCTCCAAGAATAAAGCTAGAGACTGAACCTTACCCTTACCTGCCAAAGCGTATGTGTGAGTGTGCTAGTCCTAAGGTCCTGAGAGCAAGCCGCAGAAGTGGTGTCCTAATTATACCCAAGTCTGCGCCCTTGCTGAACCTGGAGGGTTGGCTTATTGATGCCACGGGGTACGCCCCGGGTCTCCCCTCCCCTATGCGCCCAATTTCTGTGCTGGCGCAAAACCTTGGGGGAATACCCAGAGTGTCAATCCAGGTATTGTTTTCCCTACCTACCTGTCTACTACAGGGAGGGGTGGCCAAAAGCTATGAAGGCATGCAAAACGCCTGTTTGCTATGTGGCCAAAAACACTAACCTAACCCACTGTCACAGCCCACCAACCCAGCTAAAATTGCAGGAAAAGGGTGGGACAGTGACACGCCCCCTACAGGTCCTACACACCCTACAGTGGCACCATCCTGGTGGGCGAGCGCTGGGCAACTGGCTCTAGCCCCCACGCAGGACTACCACTCCTACACGCACGCTCTACTTGGCGTTGCGAAGAGAAAGTTCTCGAGGGTCCTAGCGACCCACCTGTGAAATGACAAGAGAACACAGCGCTGCTAAGCAACTGTGGCCTCACAGGGGACGCCACAACGCGTTTCCCCTGCAAGGGCTTGGAGGGAAGGAGTGCTCTCGTGTGCAAGACGCAGATGTCGATGAAGTCGGACTCCCTGCTCTGCCACAGGCGGAGCGGAGTTACTTGTTTGTGTGATCTGCGCCCCTGTTTAGCAGGGCATAAAAAAATGCTGCTGCACCACTCACCCTACCTGCCCACCTGTAAAACAAAGGCAAATGAAAGGGCGTTTGCGGCGGAGGAACCAAGGCACACTCCAGGTATTATACCCTTCTCAGTGTGCCCTATAATACGCTGTCCGCAAACACGCTGCATGGAGCAGCTACCCTTATCAAGCAAGCAAGCGTTAAGGGACTCCTCAGGTTCTCTTAAAGAACGTACCGAGGAGCCCCTGGGTAGCCTAAACAAGGTTTACCGTGCGCACTTCGCGTGGCCTACCCTTTAATGCGTGTGTGCATGCACGACTATGCACAATCACGTGGGCAAACCTGCCCATCTCCACAACAATCTTGACTCCACCAGGGGGTGGCCCCGCCTGGGCGTACCTACCCTACCTACCGCTGGGAAGTGAAGCAAGGAGAGAAAACAGAAGGGGCGCACGCGAAGAACGTTGCTATGCACTTGTGTGTATGACTAATCACCCTGATCTGACCGCTAATCATCTGCAATCTTTCCAATCAATCCCTCTACCGCGTCCTATCGTGGTTATCGTTGTTAACGCTGCTACACGACTCGGTCACGGAGACTCGAGACGAGCAATGTGTATGCGGCATGCAAGACGAGCATACCTGTAGTTTATACCTGATTCATTGAAGTCTTTTCAATTGATTTTCGAATTCTTGAATTTTTGAAGCTTCTATTAGTGTGGGTGGAATCTGTATGTTTGTTTATTAATGTGTGTCTCGTCATTTTCAGGACTACGTGATACATACGTTTATAATTCCATTATTTTTCCATTTTCCGGCGCTTCGCTAGGAGCCGCTCCTGTGCGCCGCCATTTTATGCGTATGAATTTCTGGACTTAAAAAATCCAGAGATGACTATAATTTCTATAAAAATGTGCCTTTGATGCACAATTGGATTCTACTCAGGTGTGTCGTTTCAGAAAAATTCTACGCCGTCATTTGACGGATTTTGGTGTCGTCGCTTCGTTTTTGCGTGGATTCGTCCATAATTCTCCCATTCCTGCCTCTGCAGATACCCACGCGCAGCCTCGCTGAGTAGGCCGTGTTCGGGCCGAAACGCAGGTGCCTGGAGAGACTAAGCAGAACCAAGACCCCACCAAGGGGCAAATTAATTTCTTTTCGACTCCCTACGCCCTAAGACAGGTCACAGGTCGCCAGCAGGTTTACGAGAACCCATGCGAGTGTGTATAATGTGTCTTGCGTTTGGGTTGTGTCGACGCTGCGTCTTGGAGGAAGGGATGTATATGCACATGTTTGGCATGCACCCAATCTAACCCAACCAAGCCACAGGAGCCCCGGCAGCGCCAAGAGCGCTGAGTCTTCTGTAGGAAACTGTACAATCAGAGCAGCAAAAGGACGCCAGCCATGGTGAGCGCCCATTTTTCAGTGTGAGGGAAACTGTAGGTATTATAAAGTAGATGTGGAAACCAAGGAAAGGCCAAGAAAAATTCCCTTTTTCCTAAAATGCGACAGTGGTGGCCACCACAGCACAAGGGGGGAGTAAGAAAAAGTGCTTTTCCAATGCTTTAGGACATACTCTAGTTGTATTAGAGATGCACTGAACATCCATGCATTTTTATCTTAGTATTGGTCCAGCCAAAAGTGGTGATAACACATTTTGACCTATGGAACCAAACACCCAATCAGGATATGGAGTGGACCCCTTAATCCCCTTTCAATCAGAAGTAAAACATCTTTTCCTGAGTTGACTGAGCACTGACATACCTAAGGTAGAGCCTATGAATTTATCTATGTTTTTCCATGAATACTTATCTGCCCTAGTGGTATGCACCATAGGGGGTTAGGCACCTCTTTTTGAGAGGTCCTGGGTTCAATTCCTGGTCAGCCTAACTAAGTAGGAAGATCCCAACTGAGT
Organism: Eutreptiella sp. 'Long Island Sound 2002'; assembly: GCA_964036045.1. NCBI lineage: Eukaryota > Euglenozoa > Euglenophyceae > Eutreptiales > Eutreptiaceae > Eutreptiella > Eutreptiella sp. 'Long Island Sound 2002'. The sequence continues at coordinate 51,093,635 of OZ038390.1, forward strand.
AGGAAGATCCCATGTGACATGGCAGTGACCTCATCGCCACATACCATGCCACCTCAGCACATATGGGAGCCAAAACAAAGAGTGCACATCTCCTAAGATGGCACTATGGAGAGAGAGTGATCCTGAGGCAGTTTTCTAACTCTTTTCCCAAAACATTTCAGCTATCTCTGTGAATATGCATTCATTTGTATCCTGAGTTGCAGTTTCTGTGAATACCTAATCATCTTTCACTGTTTTCACTGCAGCCCTTCATGCTTTGATCCTGAATTACCTTCTCCTTGCATACTATTGGCTTGGGCTATCCTGGATTGAGTTGGCTTTACTGTATTTCAACAAACAAAAGCTTTTCATCATCCAAAACCAGCAGCAGGACACCCTACAGCAACAACAAGCAGCAGGAGAAGCAAAAACACAGTGCTGAAAACACTATAAACTTTTCTTGGGAGAGCCCCCGACCCCGGACGCCCCATACCCAGGCAGGAGGCGCCCCCCCCGGGCACCATCATGCCGCCCCCACAGCGTGCGAAGCCAGCTCGCAAAAGCGCGCGCTGTGGTCTTGGTGACGGGTCCCCATGCCCGCACCCCCCGCAGCCACAGCCAGTGGGTAGTGGGCCCCGGCCGCACACCCGAAAGGACAAGTGGTCGGGGTCGGGAGAGCGCCCGACCCCGGACGCCCCACACCCAGGCAGGAGGCGCCCCCCCCGGTCACCCTCATGCCGCCCCCACAGGGCGGAAAAGCAGCTCGCAAGAGCATGCGCTGTGGGGTTGGTGACGGGTCCCCACGCCCGCACCCCCCGCATGCACAGCCACGGGGTAGTGGGCCCCGGCCGCACGCCCGAAAGGACGAGTGGTTGGGGGTGGGAGAGCGCCATACCCCTGACGCCCCACACCCAGGCAAGAGGCGCCCGCCCCGGGCACCCTCATGCCGCCCCCACAGCGCGCAAAGCCAGCTCGCAAGAGCGCGCGCTGTGGGGTTGGTGACGGGTCCCCATGCCCGCACCCCCTGCATTCACAGCCAGTGGGTAGTGGGCCCCGGCCGCACGCCCGAACGGACGAGTGGTCGGGCGTGGGAGAGCGCCCGACCCCGGACGCCGCACAACCAGGCAGGAGGCGCCCCCCCCCGGGCATCCTCATGCCGCCCCCAGAGCGCGCAAAGCCAGCTCGCAAGAGCGCGCGCTGTGGGGTTGGTGACGGGTCCCCATGCCCGCACCCCCCGCACCCACAGCCAGTGGGTAGTGGACCCCGGCCGCACGCCTGAGCGGACGAGTGGTCGGGGGTGGGAGAGCGCCCGTCCCCAGACGCCTCACACTCAGGCAAGAGGCGCCCCCCCTGGGCGCCCTCGTGCCGCCGCCACAGCGCCCAAAGCCAGCTCGCAAGAGCGCGCGCTGTGGGGTTGGTGACGGGTCCCCACGCCCGCACCCCCCGCACCCACAGCCAGTGGGTAGTGGGCCCCGGCCGCAAGCCCGAAAGGACGAGTTGTCGGGGGTGGGAGAGCGCCCGACCCCGGACGCCCCACACCCAGGCAGGAGGCATCCCCCCCGGGCACCCTCATGCCGCCCCCACAGCGCGCAAAGCCAGCTCGCAAGAGTGCGCGCTGTGAGGTTGGTGACGGGTCCCCGCCCGCACCCCCTGCACCCACAGCCAGTGGGTAGTGGGCCCCAGCCGCACGCCCGAACGGACGAGAGGTCGGGGGTGGGAGAGCGCCCGTCCCCGGACGCCCCACACCCAGCCAAGAGGCGCCCCCCCCGGGCACCCTCATGCCGCCCCCACAGCGCGCAAAGCCAGCTTGCAAGAGCGCGCGCTGTGGGGTTGGTGACGGGTCCCCGTGCCCGCACCCCCCGCACTGACCGCCAGTGGGTAGTGGGCCCCGGCCGCACGCCCGAGCGGTTGAGTGCTCGGGGGTGGGAGAGCCCCCGACCCCGGACGCCCCATACCGAGGCAGGAGGCGCCCCTCCTGGGCACCATCATGCCGCCCCCAGAGCGTGCAAAGCCAGCTCGCAAGAGCGCGCGCTGTGGGGTTGGTGACGGGTCCCCATGCCCGCACCCCCCGCAGCCACAGCCAGTGGGTAGTGGGCCCCGGCCGCACGCCCGAAAGGACGAGTGGTCAGGGGTGGGAGAGCGCCCGACCCCGGGCGCCCCGCACCCGGGCAAGAGGCGCCCCCCCCGGGCGCCCTCGTGCCGCCCCTACAGCGCGCGGTGGGGTTGATGACGGGTCCCCACGCCCGCACCCAGCCCACGGGGAGCGCGCAGCCCCACGCCAGGTAGGGGGAAACGGGACCGGGCCGCCCCTCCCCAAGCAAGCCAAACGGAGCAGGGGACTGAGGCCGGACTCGCGGAGGGGCACGGACCGAGTGGAACGGCCCTACAAGCGCCCAGCACCGGGACCGCGCGAGTTGCGCGCGCCACACCAACCCGGGGAGGGGGAGGGAGGCGCGGACGCCGCGAGAGCGCGAGCGAACACACACACAAAGCACACGCGGGGAAAACCAGAAGGGGAACCGGACCGAGCCCGCGGAACGCACAGACCGCATGGAATGGCGTACCAGCGAGCGAGGATAAGGGACACCCAGACGGGACGGCCCGCTACAGACAGCGCAGGAAACGCGGGGCAGGCAGGGGGAAACAGGGGAGACACAACACCCGGCACCAGCCCCAACCTCCCCGAACCGGCCGCGAGCGCCGCACACACACGACCAGGGCACTGCACCTGCCAAGGCAGTAGTGGTGCATAGCGCCACGCACCAGCCCCAGGGCTAGGCGGCCTCCGCGCCAGCCCACGGGGGTCCCACTGGCGACAAGCCAGTAGCACTGGCCCGGCGGCGCCGGCGCCCCGGGCGACGCCGCATTAGGGGGGCGACACAGTGGGTAAGCGCCCGCAGCCACGGCTGCGAATTGATGCACTGACCGGGGAGTGGCGAAAAGGGGAAGCCGGGGAGGGACGGGGCTCCGAGCTCTGTGAATCCGGGGGACTCCGCCACCAGGCAGGAGGTGCGTCTTGGAGGGCCCCCCACTAGGACCCGGTGGGGAGGATATCACCTGGCCCGACCAGGTGGCCCCCCGGGGCCGAAAGGCGTCTAGTACCCGCAAAATCAAACCTCAAACCTCAAACCCAAGATGAACAGTTAAGAGCAAGGCAGACCTCATCGCCTCTGTATGTGTTGTACTGTCTACCTATTAGTGATATTAGATTAGCCCAGGACACTCTTGTTGTTGTCTCATCACGAGTCACATTATGGTTGGAACACTGTATGAACTCAAGCGCAAGCACTGCCACAAACGGAAAAAAAGTAAGAAGTGTGAGATTTTTTGAGAATAATGTAAAAAGACTAAACACCGTGGTTCTGGAAATATTTTCCGAATAGTAAACGCCAAAAAGGCCACCACTTTTCAAACAAAGTGAGCTTCTTACAACCTCTCATTTGAGAAGCTGCTGGCATGCTTTAAGGTCAAATAACCATTGAAGAGGGCTTTCAGCTTAATCGCCTCTTTTGGGGAGAGTGTAGGGACATATCATTTGGTAAAGGTATATGAAGCCATTGAGGTATTTTATCTCTGCCAACAATGAATATTGTGTGCAATTGATGGCTCACAACAAAGCCATCGTGTTGTTTGTCATGATTTTGGAATCACATTGCGGGTGCAAAACTATTGCATTGTTGAAGATAATTGACTTCCCGACGGAGTCAGATTGGATGATTTCTAGCGTGTGATCATACATTTGTTATGAAGTGCAATGAACGTGTTTGGAGAAGCAGAATCAAAACACCATACATCATATCTTGTGAGAAGTGAGATTTACGTGACTCTATCGTGCTCTGTCCGGCTTTTCTTTTCATGGTGCTAAGCACCATGAAAATAAAAGCCTTGGTTGTCGGTCGTTGAAACAATTGTTTCACTACTTTGTGCCACTATCTACATGGCCAACGGGGGCCAAAAGCGGCAAGTAAGCGGAAAAACAGCCGTCTTAATCAACAGGAATGGAAATGCTTGCACCGATAACTTATACATTGTACATTTTAGCAAGAGAGAAATGGGTGAATAGAGCAAAATTATATACACATCATCAAAAAGGCACAAACTGAAAAACTCATAGCTTGGGCTCACTTTGTCAGATTTTGATGGGCCAAAACCTAATTTTTGGTATTCTTTTATGTATCTCCCGATCTGTGCTCATCAATGTAGGGTCCATCGCCGAGTGTCGGTGAATGAAAAACCGGTCGTCAAAAAGCCATAAAACAAGCTCAATGTCTGCAGCATTATTTTGCACTTTTGCGGCATCATGTTGCGTACAAAACCATGGCGAAAAAGCTCCTTAGACATCCATTAGCTGTGAATTAGCATAATCACATGTGCCGAGAGAATTCTTTCTTTTTTCGATCAAACCAAAAGTGAAAAATGAAAAGTGAACATTGTATCACCGAAAAAGTCTTGACCATTTATAATCAAGCCGGTGAATCGGTTGGAATTAGTTTTCAAAATAATAGGTTGTGCCAATGGTTTTAGTGCCAAAAACTGGGTTTTCCTGATTAGTCGGTGAAACCGGCTAAAAACCTTAGATTTGCCGCAAATATACAAACCCAGCCTGATTTTTACACCTTCCGAAAATGACCCCCGAGCAGCGGAAACCCATTGACCACAATAATTGCATAATCAACCCAACTTCCCACAAGCAATGCACAATCAAACCATCATTTTCTCTACCATTAGAAAGTTTTATTGTGTTTTCAGCACTGTGTTTTTGTTGTGCCTCTCCTGCTGCTTGCTGCTGGTGTAGGGTTCCTGCTGCTTGTTTTTGATGCAGAAAATGTTTTATTGTTGAAATACAACCAATCCAGGATAACCCAAGCCAGAGATAAGCAAGTAGAAGATAAACAGGATCAAAGCATGAAGGGCTGCAGTCACAAAGGGTCAGATAAAGACAACTATCAACAATAGACCACAGCAATTGGCATACATTGCAACTCAGGATGAAATATTTTACATGTTTGAGAAAAACTGATTGAAAAACTGCCCCAAGGGCTCACTCTCATCCACAGTGCCATCTTGAGATGTGCACTCTTTGTTTTTGGGTCCCATAGGTGCTGAGGTTGCATGGCTTGTGGCGCTGAGGTCACTGCCATGTCACATGGGATAATCCTACCTAGCTAGGCTGACTGGGTATTGAACCCAGGACCTCTCAAAAAGGGCGATAAAGGAGGCAAGAAGAACAGCACGGTCGCGCGATTGCAGCAGAAGAAAATAAAAAACCAAGAAAAAGACGCACAACCAGAAAAAATAAAGCGCAAAATCGATTTTTCCGACCTCAGAAACCCCCCAAAAAACTTTACGCCGCTGTTTGGCGAGGTCGCGAAACTTGGGACAGTCACAGAAAAAGAAGAAGAACAGAGTCGCGACGGCGACGAAGTTGAGCGTTGCTTGCCCCAAAACACCTAGCAAAGTGCGTGTCCTAGGCGCTAGGGACTTGTGCGCGCCCCAACCACAAAGAAAGGGAACACATGCACAAAGGAGAACAAAGGATAGCGAGCGAAAACAAAACGGACACAAACAACACCGTCAACAATGGCCGCCAAGACGCAGGTATGTTACATGCCATGCAACGCCAAAATGCGCCGCCACGAAAAGCACAACAAAAACCGCACCGGCAAGGAAAACCAACAAGAGGTGACACCGAATGAATGCCTATGCCCACCCCCGCACACATAGGGAATGAAAGGTATGCCCGTACGTGCATGCCCGTATCGCCGCAAGGTCATCACCGCCACAGACGAGCAAAAGTGTATGAAGGGGCACAACGGGGGAACACAGAACCAACAAAGGAGAGAAGAACGCACGAAGGAGGCCACACACCACCGAGGGGAAGCACAACACACATAAAAACACACAAACAAAAACTAAACATACACAAGATGCACACGAGGCTTGTTGGATCCAAGTATGTTACATGCCATGCTACGCTACGCAACGAACACGAGATAAGAACGGCAACCGCGCCAACAAATGTAAAAGGTGACCACGAGGCGTAACCGAGACGTGCCCACCCCCCGCCCGCAAGCCCGCTTACGTAGGAGGCGAAAGGGAGTGAAAGGTATTCCCGCCCGTGCATACCGTCGCACGTGCAACGAGACTACCAGCGCCGCGAGCAGGCAAAATGGTATGGAGGAATACGAAGGACGCCAAGCATGACGGGCGGGACTCGCGTGGGGAACCACACACAACCACGAGAAAGAACGACGCGCAAGTGCAAAAACACAACAAACATGCGTGCCGCACCCACACCCACCTGCTTGCATAGGGAACAAAAGGTATGCCGCCGCATGCAAACGAGTAGTAGGCAAGGGGGGAGCCACACACCGCCACCAAGAGGGCAAGTATGTTACCATGTCGTGCCACGCCGCGCACACGAGAGAAGCAACGAGCGCCCGGCCCGCGCCACCAACCGAGACCAGAAAAAACAAATGGCCTTCGGCCAGGGAGTGGTTGTCACGGGGGGCTAACGGTCCTGCCCTGCGGTGCAATGCGGGGCAACCGTGACAACCGCTCTTACAGCACAACCACCCTTTTTGTTGCACTGATTAGAACATACACACTTATGCATAGCGTCGTGTGCCAGATTCTGACATACACACGTTGCCACGCTTCCTTGTGCATGCACCCACCTTCCCTTCTCTTCACAGGTCCAAAGGAAAAGTGTGTGCTCGTGTTTGCGTCGTTTGTGCGTTAAAGTAGGGTTCTCTTAGACGCTTGGGCTTGTTTTGCGTCGTGCCGTCGTCTCTCATTTGCCATTCCCTGTTCTCCTTTTCGCAGATGACAAAACAGGCACAACAGGAAGAATCGTGCAAGCCACACGATGCAATTAAGCGCTTAGGGTTGTTTATAACTCGCAATAGGGTTGTTTAAACACTTAGGTTTGTTTTGCGTTCGCTTCACTTCGGCATTCACACGCTGCATGGTGAGTAAGGTAGGTAAGCCCAGGAGGAGCTCACCTTCTGGTTGAGTCAGTGTGGTTACAGTGGTATAGATCTCGCCTCCCTTCCCTGCATGCGTGCACACGATGCATTAAAGGGATATGACAGTAGGCCACGCGCTGTGCACGCGGTATGAACCCTCCCCAGGTTACCCAGGGCTTCGCCCTACGTTCCATAAGGGAACGGGCGAAGTCCTTAAGCTTGCTTGCTTGCAATTGGGTTCAGGAACAGTGTATTATAGGGCACACTAAGCAGCGTATAATACTTGGAGTGTGTCTTGGTTCCTCCGTCTTGAACCCAGTCCATTGGCCTCTGTTGTACAGGTGGGAGGGTCAGGGTGAACTGGTTCAGTCCCTTGAGCCGTGCTATAATATAAGGCGCTGATGGAACAATCAATTGACTGCGCCTCAGCCAGGAGTGGCGAGGGCAATTTGACTCCATCGACATCCGCGCTGTGCATGCCACCTGTGCGCCCTTCCACTCCAAGCCCTAGCAGGGGAACGTGTCGTGGCGTCCCTGTTAGGCCACAGTTGCTTAGCAGCGCTGTGTTCTCTTGTCTTGTTCACAGGAGGGTCATTAGGAACCCACACCCACACACCCGCGCCCACAGCATGTGGGTGGAGGACCCCAGCAGCACGCCCAGAGGGTGGGCAGTCGGGGGAGGGGGAGCGCCTGACCACAGACGCCCCTCACAACGGCGGAAAGCACCCCCCCCGGGGACGCCCTTCCGCCACCCCCACAGCGAGCAACGCCGGCCCGCAAGGGCGCACGCTGTGGGGCCGGGGCTGGGTCCCCACGCCCGCACCGACCGCACCCGGGACACACGGGTCGCGGAGCCCCGGCTGCCCGCTCCAGAGGATGGGCGGACGGAGGAGGGACAGCCCTTACACCAGACGCCCCTCGCAACGGTGGCAGGCCACCCCTCCCGGGGACGGCCCCCCACCACCCCCGCAGAACGCAGCCCCCACAGGGCATGCAGGCCAAGGGGACAGTGTTGGGCCCCCACACCCACACACCAGCGCCCACAGCACGTGGGTGGCGGACCCCAACAGCCCGCCCAGTGGGCGGGCAGTTCGGGGAGGGGGAGCGCCTGACCACAGACGCCCCTCACAATGGTGGAAGGCACCACCCCCGGGGACGCCCTTCCGCCACCCCCACAGCGAGCAACGCCGGCCCGCAAGGGCGCACGCTGTGGGGCCGGGGCGGGGTCCCCACGCCCGCACTGACCGCACCCGGGACACACGGGTCGCGGAACCCTGGCTGCCCGCTCCAGAGGACGGGCGGCCGGGGGAGGGACAGCGCCTGACACCAGACGCCCCTCACAACGGTGGCAGGCCGACCCCCCCGGGGACGCCCCCCCCCCGACCCCCGCGGCACGCAGCCCCCAGAGGGCATGCAGGCCAAGGGCACAGTGTAGGGCCCCCACACCCATACACCTTCGCCCACAGCACGTGGGTGGCGGACCCCAACAGCCCGCCCAGTGGGCGGGCAGTCGGGGGAGGGACAGCGCCCGACCTCAGACGCCAATCACAATGGTGGAAGGCACCCCCCCCGGGGACGCCCTTCCGCCACCCCCACAGCGAGCAACGCCGGCCCGCAAGGGCGCACGCTGTGGGGCCGGTGCTGGGTCCCCAAGCCCGCACCAACCGCACCCAGGACACACGGGTCGCGGAGCCCCGGCTGCCCGCTCCAGAGGACGGGCGGCCGGGGGAGGGACAGCGCTTGACACCAGACGCCCCTCACAACGGTGGCAGGCCGTCCCCCCCGGGGACGGCCCCCACCACCCCCGCGGCACGCAGCCCCCACAGGGCATGCAAGCCAAGGGGACAGTGTTGGGCCCCCACACCCATACACCCGCGCCCACAGCACGTGGGTGGCGGACCCCAACAGCCCGCCCAGTGGGCGGGCAGTCGGGGGAGGGGGAGCGCCTGACCTCAGACGCCCCTCACAATGGTGGAAGACACCCCCCCCGGGGACGCCCTTCCGCCACCCCCACAGCGAGCAACGCCGGCCCGCAAGGGCGCACGCTGTGTGGCCGGTTCTGGGTCCGCACGCCCGCACCGACCCCACCCGGGACACACGGGTCACGGAACCCTGGCTGCCCGCTGCAGAGGACGGATGGCCGGGGGAGGGACAGCGCCTGACACCAGACGCCCCTCACAACGGTGGTGGGCCACCCCCCCGGGGAGGGCCCCCCACCACCCCCGCGGAACGCCGCCCCCACAGGGCATGCAGGCCAAGGGGACAGTGTTGGGCCCCCACACCCACATAGCCGCACCCACAGCACGTGGGTGGCGGACCCCAACAGCCCGCCCAGTGGGCGGGCAGTCGGGGGAGGGACAGCGCCTGACCTCAGACGCCCCTCACAATGGTGGAAGGCACCCCCCCCGGGGACGCCCTTCCGCCACCCCCACAGCGAGCAACGCCGGCCCGCACGGGCGCACGCTGTGGGGCCGGTGCTGGGTCCCCACACCCGCACCGACCGCACCCGCGACACACGGGTCGCGGAACCCTGGCTGCCTACTCCAGAGGACGGGCGGCCGGGGGAGGGACAGCGCCTGACACCAGACGCCCCTCACAACGGTGGCAGGCCAACCCCCCCGGGGACGGCCCTCCACCACCCCCGCGGCACGCAGCCCCCACAGGGCTTGCAGGCCAAGGGGACAGTGTTGGGCCCCCAAAACCCACACACCCGCGCCCACAGCAGGTTGGTGGCGGACCCCAACAGCCCGCCCAGTGGGCGGGCAGTTGGGGGAGGGACAGCGCCCGACCTCAGACGCCCCTCACAATTTTGGAAGGCATCCCCCCCGGGGACGCCCTTCCGCCACCCCCACAGCGAGCAACGCCGGCCCGCAAGGGCGCACGCTGTGGGGCCGGTGCTGGGTCCCCACGCCTGCACCTACCGCACCCGGAACACACGGGTCGCGGAACCCTGGCTGCCCGCTCCAGAGGACGGGCGGCCGGGGGAGGGACAGCGCCTGACACCAGACGCCCCTCACAACGGTGGCAGGCCACCCCCCTCGGGGACGGCCCCCCCACCACCCCCGCGGAACGCAGCCCCCACAGGGCATGCAAGCCAAGGGGACAGTGTTGGGCCCCCACACCCACACACCCGCGCCCACAGCACGTGGGTGACGGACCCCAACAGCCCGCCCAGTGGCCGGGCAGTCGGGGGAGGGACAGCGCCTGACCTCAAACGCCCCTCACAATGGTGGAAGGCACCCCTCCTGGGGACGCCCTTCCGCCACCCCCACAGCGAGCAACGCCGGCCCGCAAGGGCGCACGCTGTGGGGCCCGTGCTGAGTCCCCACGCCCGCACCGACCGCACCCAGGACACACGGGTCGCGGAACCCTGGCTGCCCTCTCCAGAGGACGGGCGGCCGGGGGAGGGACAGCGCCTGACACCAGACGCCCCTCACAACGGTGGCAGGCCATCCCCCCCGGGGACGGCCCCCCACCACCCCCGCGGCACGCAGCCCCCACAGGGCATGCAGGCCAAGGGGACAGTGTTGGGCCCCCACACCCACACACCCGCGCCCACAGCACGTGGGTGGCGGACCCCAACAGCCCGCCCAGTGGGCGGGCAGTCGGGGGAGGGACAGCGCCCGACCTCAGACGCCCCTCACAATTTTGGAAGGCATCCCCCCCGGGGACGCCCTTCCGCCAGCCCCACAGTGAGCAACGCCGGCCCGCAAGGGCGCACGCTGTGGGGCCGGTGCTGGGTCCCCACGCCCGCACCGCCCGCACCCGGAACACACGGGTCGCGGAACCCTGGCTGCCCGCTCCAGAGGACGGGCGGCCGGGGGAGGGACTGCGCCTGACACCAGACGCCCCTCATAACAGTGGCAGGCCAACCCCCCCGGCGACGGCCCCCCACCATCCCCGCGGCATGCAGCCCCCACAGGGCATGCAGGCCAAGGGGACAGTGTTGGGCCCCCACACCCACACACCCGTGCCCACAGCACGTGGGTGGCGGACCCCGACAGCCCGCCCAGTGGGCGGGCAGTTGGGGGAGGGACAGCGCCTGACCTGAGACGCTCCTCACAATGGTGGAAGGCACCCCCCCCGGGGACGCCCTTCCGCCACTCCCACAGCGAGCAACGCCGGCCTGCAAGGGCGCACGCTGGGGGGCCCGTGCTGGGTCCCCACGCCCGCATGATCGCACCCGGGACACACGGGTCGCGGAACCCTGGCTGCCCGCTCCAGAGGACGGGCGGCCGGGGGAGGGACAGCGCTGACACCAGACGCCCCTCACAACAGTGGCAGGCCAACCCCCCACGGGGACGGCCCCCCCACCACCCCCGCGGCACGCAGCCCCCACAGGGCATGCAAGCCAAGGGGACAGTGTTGGGTCCCCACACCCACACACCCGCGCCCAGAGCACGTGGGTGGCGGACCCCAACAGCCCGCCCAGTGGGCGGGCAGTCGGGGGAGGGAAAGCGCCTGACCTCAGACGCCCCTCACAATGGTGCAAGGCACCCGCCCCGGGGGCGCCCTTCCGCCACCCCCACAGCTGGCAACGCCGGCCCGCAATGGCGCACGCTGTGGGGCCGGTGCTGGGTCCCCACGCCCGCACCGACCCCACCCGGGACACACGGGTCGCGGAACCCTGGCGGCCCGCTCCAGAGGACGGGCGGCCAGGAAAGGGACAGCGCCTGACCTCAGACGCCCCTCACAATGGTGGAAGGCACCCCCCCTGGGGAAGCCCTTCTGCCAGCCCCAAAGCGAGCAACGCCGGCCCGCAAGGGCGCACGCTGTGGGGCCGGTGCTGGGTCCCCACGCCCGCACCGACCGCACCCAGGACACACGGGTCGCAGAACCCTGGCTGCCCGCTCCAGAGGACGGGCGGCTGGGAGAGGGACAGCGCCTGACACCAGACACCCCTCACAACGGTGGTGGGCCACCCCCCCCGGGGACGGCCCCCCACCACCCCCGCGGCACCCAGCCCCCACAGAGCATGCAGGCCAAGGGCACAGTGTTGGGCCCTCACACCCACAAGCCCGGGACCACAGCATGTGGGTGGCGGACCCCAACAGCCCGCCCAGTGGGCGGGCAGTTCGGGGAGGGGGAGCGCCTGACCACAGACGCCCCTCACAATGGTGGAAGGCACTCCCCCGGGGACGCCCTTCCGCCACCCCCACAGCGAGCAACGTAGGCCCGCAAGGGCGCACGCTGTGGGGCCGGTGCTGGGTCCCCACGCCCGCGCCGGCCGCACCCGGGACACATGGGTCGCGGAACCCCGGCCGCCCGCTCCAGAGGACGGCTGGCCAGGGGAGGGACAGCGCTGACACCAGACGCCCCTCACAACGGTGGCAGGCCACCCCCCCCGGGGACGGCCCCCCACCACCCCGCGGCACGCGGATCCCACAGGGGTTGCAGGCCAAGGGGACAGTGTTGGGCCCCCACACCCACACACACGCGCCCACAGCATGTGGGTGGCGGACCCCAACAGCCCGCCCAGTGGGCGGGCAGTTCCGGGAGGGGGAGCGCCTGACCACAGACGCCCCTCACAACGGTGGAAGCGCCCCCCCGGGAATGCCCTTGCACCACCCCCACAGCGAGCAACGCCGGCCCGCAAGGGCGCACGCTGTGGGGCCGGTGCTGGGTCCCCACGCCCGCACCGGCCGCACCCGGGACACACGGGTCGCGGAACCCTGACTGCCCGATCCAGAGGACGGGCCGGCCAGGGGAGGGACAGCGCCTGACACCAGACGCCCCTCACAACGGTGGCAGGCCACCCCCCCCGGGGACGACCCCCACCATCCCCGCGGCACGCAGCCCCCACAGGGCATGCAGGCCAAGGGCACAGTGTTGGGCCCCCACACCCACACACCCGCGCCCACAGCATGTGGGTGGCGGACCCCAACAGCCTGCCCAGTGGGCGGGCAGTTCCGGGAGGGGGAGCGCCTGACCACAGACGCCCCTCACAACGTCGGAAGGCGGCCCCCCCGGGAATGCCCTTCCACCACCCCTACAGCGAGCAACGCCGGCCCGCAAGGGCGCACGCTGTGGGGCCGGTGCTGGGTCGCCACGCCAGCACCGCCCGCACCCGGGACACACGGGTCGTGGAACCCCGGCTGTTCGCCCCAGAGGACAGGTGGCCGGGGGAGGGACTGCGCCTGACACCAGACGCCCCTCACAACGGTGGCAGGCCAACCCCCCCGGGGACGGCCCCCAACCACCCCCGCGGCACGCAGCCCCCACAGGGCATGCGAGCCAAGGGGACAGTGTTTGGCCCCCACACCCACACACCCGCGCCCACAGCACGTGGGTGGCGGACCCCAACAGCCCGCCCAGAGGGCGGGCAGTCGGGGGAGGGGGAGCGCCTGACCTCAGACGCCCCTCACAGCGGTGGAAGGCACCCCCCCCGGGGACGCCCTTCCGCCACCCCCACAGCGAGCAACGCCGGCCCGCAGGGGCGCACGCTGTGGAACCGGTGCTGAGTCCCCACGCCCGCACCGACCGCACCCGGAACACACGGGTCGCGGTACCCTGGTTGCCCGCCCCAGAGGACGGGGGTTCGGGGGAGGGACGGCGCCTGACACCAGACGCCCCTCACAACGGTGGCAGGCCACCCCCCCCCGGGGACGGCCCCCCACCACCCCCGCGGCACGCAGCCCCCACAGGGCGTGCAGGCCAAGCCAGGTAGGGGGGAACCGGGACCGGGACGCCCCCCCCCAAGGACGCCAGACGGAGCAAGTGACCGGGGCAGGACACGCGGAGGGGCACGGACCACCTGGAACGGCCCTACCAGCGTGCAGTGCCGGGACCGCGCGAGGTGCGCACGCCGCACCACCCAGGGGGGGGGGAGCGGACGCCGCGGGAGCGCGAGCGCACATACACGCAAAGGGCACGCGGGGACTACCAGAAGGGCAACCAGACCGAGCTCGCGGAACGCACATACCGCCTGGAATGGCGTACCAGCGAGCGAGGGTAAGGGACACCCGGACGGGACGGCCCGCCACAAGCAGCGCGGGACACGCGGGGCGGGAAGGGGGAAACGGGAGAGACACAACACCAGGTACCGGCCCGAGCCCCCCGAACCGGCCGCGAGCGCCGCGCACACACAGACGGGGCACTGCACCTGCCAAGGCAGTAGTGGCGCACTGCGCCACGCCCCAGCCCCTAGGCTAGGCAGGCTCCGCGCCAGCCCGAGGGGGTCCCACTGGCGACAAGCCAGTAGCACGGGCCCGGCAGCGCCGGCGCCCCGGGCGACCACACATTAGGGGGGCGACGCAGTGGGTAAGCGCCCGCAGCCACGGCTGCGAATCGATGCACTGACCGGGGAGTGGCGAAAAGGGGAAGCCGGGGAGGGACGGGGCTCCGAGCTCTGTGAACCCGGGGGACCCCGCCACCAGGCAGGAGGTGCGTCTTGGAGGGCCCCCCACTAGGACCGGGTGGGGAGGATATTACCTGGCCCGACCAGGTGGCCCCCCGGGGCCGAAAGGCGTCTAGTACCCGCAAAATCAAACCTCAAACCCCAAACCTCTCAAAAGGAGGTGCCCCAGCCCCCTAGGGTGCATACCACTAGGATAGCTAAGAATTCATGAGAAAACATAGATAAATTCATAGGCTCTGCCTTCAGTATATCAGTGACTCAGTCACCCAGGAAAAGATGTTTTAGTGCATATAGCTTGGGGATTAAGGGGTCCGCACAACATCCTGATTTAGTGTTTGTTTTCATAGGTCAAAATGTGTTATCACCCATTTTGGTTGGGCCAATACTAAGATAAAAATGCACGAGTGCTTAGAGCACCTCTAATACAACTAAACTACACCCTAAAGCATTGGAAAAGCACTTTTTTTTACTCCCCCCTTGTGCTGTGCTGGCCACCACTGTCGCATTTTCAGGAAAAAGGGATTTTTTCTTGGCCTTTCCTTGGTTTCCACACCTACGTCAAAATACCTATAGCTTCCTTAACACTGGAAAAGAGCGCTTTACCATGGCCAACGACTCTTGCTGCATTGTTAATGACAATTTCCAACAGAAAAATCAGCGCTCTTGGCGCTGCAGGGGTTCCTGTGGCTTGGTGGGGTTCGAATAGGGCATGCCAAGACCATATGCATTTGCATCCCTCCCTCCAAGCTGCAGCGTAACACAACCCAACGCCAGACTCTCATAGGACCCTCAACCCAAGTCTCATGGAACCTGATGGAGACACCTGTCCTGGTACTGGGGCGAGGGTGCGCTGATTTAATTAGAACTGCCCCTTGGAGGAGTCTTGGTTCTGGTTCAGTCTCCTGCTGCTACTTTTCGGCCCGAACACCGGCCTACTCAGCGAGGCTTTGCGAGGATATCTGTACAACAGAGGAACGGGAGGATGAGGGACGAATCCACGCAAACGCAAAGCGACAACACCTAAATCCGTCAAATGACGGCCTAGAATTTTTCTGAAAGCACATACCTGAACAGAATCCAATTGTGCATCAGATGCACATTTTTATAAAATTTGTAGTCATCTCTTGATTTTTTAAATCAAGAAATTCTTACGCAGAAAAAGGCGGCGCGCAGGAGCGGGTCCTAGCGAAGCGCCGGAAAATGAAGATTTGATAAGATTATACACGTATGTTACGCAGAATGATGAAAATGACGAAACATACATAAATAGACAAACATAAAGATTACACCCATATTGCCAGAAAGAATTCAAGATTCAAGAATTCGAAAATCAACAGAAGGACTTCAATGAATCAGGTATAAACCACAGGTGTGCTCGTCTTGTATGCAGCATGCACATTGCTCCTCTCGTGTCTCCGTGAACGTGCCTTGTAGCAGCGCTAACAAACTATAGAGGGATAGATTAGAATGATTGCAGATGATTAGAGGTAAGTCCAGGGTGATTAGACATACACACATATGCATAGCGTCGTTTCTCGCTTGTGTCTCGCTTTTCCCTCACCTTGCTTCACTCTCCAGCGGTGAGTAAGGTAGGTAAGCCCAGGTGGGGCCACCCCCTGGTGGAGTTCGTGATACTGGGCAAGATTAGGAGGAAAAACAGTGATTGACACAGGTTGATATTAAAGTCGTGCATGCTCGTGCATTCACACACGCATTAAAGGGTAGGCCACGCGTGGTGCGCTCGGTACAACCCTTGTTTAGGTTACCCACGGGCTCCACCCCACGTTCTATAAGCGAACGGTTGGAGTTCCTTAAGCTTGCTTGCTTGTACTGAGGTTTGAGGACAGTGTATTATAGGGCTACCTGAGAAGCGTATAATACGTGGAGGTAGTCTTAGTTCCTCAGCCGCAGACCTCAGTCATTTACCTTTGCTTTACAGGTGGGAAGGTCAGGGTGAACTGGTGCAGTCCCAAGCCGTGCTAAAATATACGGCGCTGATCACACAAACAACAAGCTGCGACTTAGCCAGGAGTGGCAAGCGCAGCCCGACATCCTCAACATTCACGCTGTGCATGCCAAAAGAGCACCCCTTCCCTCCAAGCTCTAGCAGGGAAACGCGTTGTGGCGTCCCTGTTAGGCCACAGACGCTTAGTAGCTCTGTGTTTTCTTGCAATCTCACAGGTGAGCCGCTAGGGCTCGTGTCTTCTTCTTCAACGCCACCCAGTAGAGCGTGTGTGTAGGAGTGGTAGTCCTGAGTGGGGGCTGGGGCCAGTTGCAGAAGTGCTCGCCCACCAGGATGGTGCCACTGTAGGGTGTGTAGGACCTGTAGTGCGTGTGTCACTGTCCCACCCTTTTCCTGCAATTTTAGCGGGGTTGGTGGGCAGTGGCAGTGGTTAGGCTAGATTTTGGCCATCGTAGCAAATAGGCGTTTTCAAGCCTTCATAGCTTTTGGCCACCCCTCTTGTAGTAGGCAGATAGGTAGGGAAAACAATACCTGGATTAGTACGCCGGGTATTCCCCCAAGGTTTTGCGCCACCACAGAAATTGGGCGCTTAGGGGAGGAGAGAACCGGGGCGTACCCCGTGGCACCGGTAAGACAATCCTCCAGGTTTAGCAAGCGTGCAGACTTGGGTATAATTAGGACACCATTTCTGCGGCTTGCTCTCAGTACCTTAGGCGTAGCACACTCACACATACACTTAGGCAAGCAAGGGTAAGGTTCAGTCCCTAGCTTTAGTCTTGGAGGCAAGCGTCTCAGCCAGCCTCAGCAACTCACCAAGGTTGTTCTGGGACAAGTAGTCTACCAGAACTGAGTTTAGGCGTCCCTCAGGTAGAACAAACGCAGAGAAGGGCTCCCAGGTGGCCTCTTTGACTCCAAACCCTTCCCAAAGGGTGAGGAAGCGCCAACCCTGGCGATAGCGGTGGCGTAGGACAGACTTCACCAGGTAGAAGCCCTCCTTAGCCATCTCCTCCGCGTTCATGTCGGGGAGTTCCCGTTCCACTTCCCTAGGGCTGGCAGCCCCTTGTAGGTCTAAGGCGGCGATTTCCTCGTCGTTCAGCTCCCACTCCTCCCCACAGAGGTCTTCAGGATCATAGTAGCGCTTCAGGTGTTGAGCAGCGCACACCAGGGTCCCCCCTAGACGGGGAGAACACCGCACGGTTATACGGTGTCCATCCAGAAATGGAATCTTGTAGGGCCCGAAGTATGGGTCATCGTTGGTAGAGGGTGGCCAGGCGGGTAGTCGGCTGTGGTGCACCAGCACTCAGTCCCCTTCTTGGTAGGTAGCAGGTACTCGGTGCTTGTTCTTCTTGTTCCACTGACGCTCCCTCACTCTCTGGAGCATAGCCTTGGCCTTGTCCACCTTCGCTTGTTGCTCTTGGACCCACTCACCCACGGAAGAATGGGTGTCTTCTGGATAGGGAGCATGTAGGAACCACGCCGGGCGCCCTAGGAGTAGCTCATGGGGCGAGTAGCCAGTCGCCGAACTCTCTTGGGAGTTCATCATCAAGGAGATGACGGGGAGTAGTCTCACCCAGTCTCTGGTGCGTTGTGTTTTGCACCATATCCTTACATTCTCCTTGAGGACACGAATCTGTCGCTCACACAGGGGGTTGCTCGTGTGAGAGTAGGGGACCTCCGTAGACACCTGGACATTGAGGGATCTCAGGACCCAGTTGTACCAGCCGGTATCTGAGCGTACTCGTACGTCCTCTTCGGAGTTGATCTCTTTGGGCGCCCCATAGACACAAAACCACTCCTCCAGGAGTATCTTGATAGTCTCCTCCCCGGTAATGTGCTTGGTACATGGGAACACCCTGGTAAACCTGGTCAACCCACAGGTTACCACGAGGGCGAAGTCATAGCCCCCGAACTTCGGCATCTCCGAGTAGTCCATGTAGAGAACACTGTTAGCACAGTGAGGGATGGGCAGGGTTGAGTAGAGACCTCTGTACCTAATATCCCCCGGTTTGCAGGACCTACACGGGCACTTGTCCACGATAGGCTGGAGGGTCTTCCGCAGTTGGTCATCAGTCCACGTAGTGTGGAACCACTGCTTAAATAGCCTCAGGGTACGGTCAGCACCCACATGACCGCTGGACTCATGGGTCCACTTCAGCAGCGCTGGGACTCTGTCACTGGGTACCTGATGCGCCCCTCGTGCCAGAGGTAGCTCTTGTCCCTCTTCCACTGTTCTTGGTTGCCCAGGAGGGGTTCAAGGCACTTCTCCAGGCGCTTGTAGATATCCCCAAACTCCTTCAGGTACTCCGCTTGTTGGAGTCCATCTAGGGGGCGTATCATAGTCATGTTGAGGTCCAAGTGCACATCCATACGGCTGAATGCCTCCTTAGCCAGCGCTTCAGACCGGGCACCAATCAGGGCATCGAAGTTGTTGCGGCTGATGTAGTCTGCACACTCGTTCTTCACTCCCTGGATATGGTGTACCGTCAGCCGTAGTTGGCTGAGGTAGGTCCACCAGCGCCGTAGCTTGGCCTTCTCAGGTGGAGGACCCTTCTGGAAAGTGCGGACCGGCTCTTGGTGGCACAGCCAGACCACAGGGTTACTCCCCAACAGTCGTGCTTGTGAGGATAGCACCAGCATACCCGCGAGCAATTCCTGCTCATAGGTGGAGTAGTTCCCCCTGGCCTGGTTCCATTTCCAGTTCCACTGGCCCAGAGGTACTAAGACCCACTTGTCGTCAGGGTAGTTGTGCTTGAGAGTTCCATCTCGGTTGAG
Organism: Eutreptiella sp. 'Long Island Sound 2002'; assembly: GCA_964036045.1. Taxonomy (NCBI): domain Eukaryota; phylum Euglenozoa; class Euglenophyceae; order Eutreptiales; family Eutreptiaceae; genus Eutreptiella; species Eutreptiella sp. 'Long Island Sound 2002'. The sequence goes on from OZ038390.1 coordinate 51,112,674, forward strand.
ACCTTCAGTCCCCCATAGGGAAATAGCCGAGTCGAACTCCTCCTTCTCTAGTGCTTGCCATTGGAACAACGTTCCACCACCGCCCACATTGCTGGCGTCGGTCACCAGGATAATCTCCCCTTGTGCCCTAGGCACGCCCAAGCACTTAGCGTTGGCCACCTTGTCTTTGAGCTCGTCAAACGCTTGTTGCTCTTGTGGGCCCCAGCGCCAAGTAGTACTCTTCTTGATCAGGTCCGTCAGAATGGCGCTGGTGTAGGTGAAGTTTTTGATATGGCGGCGATAGAAGTTGCACGCCCCAATGAAACTGCGTACATCATGAGGTCCTTTCTTGGGGTCTTCGTGTCGTACCTTAGCGTCCGTCAGGGTTTTGGCCTTAGAGGCCGCTGGGGTCCACCACCCATAGCCAACGTCAAACCCCAGGTACTGCATGGTCTCCTGCATGAACTCACACTTCTCCAGCTTGAGTCGGGTGTGGTTGTCCTGGCAGACCGCGAAGAACTCACCCAAGAGGATTAGGTGATCCTCCTGGGTATTGGTCCCGAGGCATACATCGTCGATGTGCGCCTCCATCTGGGCCCCACGGGATATGAGTTCTTGCACCTTGGGTCTTCGTCGTAGGATGGACAAGATCTTGTTCATCAGCTCTTGGAATAGAGCGGGTGTGTTGGCCACGCCAAACGGCATGAGCTTCCACTTGAACACCCTCCCCTGAGGGGTGATGAAGGCTAGTAGCTCCTGAGCGTTGGGCGTCGGGTCCACCTGCCAGAATCCGCTCCTCTTGTCCATCTTGGTCTTGTAGCGACAGGAGGCTATCTTCTCAAGGGTAGACTCCATATTAGGAATGGACTCTGAGTGGTTCAGCGTTTTCTTGTTCAGCTCTCCGTAGTCCACTACCAGCCGTTTGGCTGTAGACCCGGGTTTAGCCACCAGGAAACAGGGGCTGCAGTGTTGTGGGTAGTCCCCGTCCTTGTACTCCAGGACTAGGCCAGCCTCGATACATTCTTGTATCTGTCGCTCAATCTCTTCGGCCTGCTCTTTAGGAGCCGGATAGGGTCTCCTCCGGATCCTGTGACCCACGAACTCGGGTTTCAGCTTGAGGTCCATCTGTACCAGCTTGTCACATGAGGCTGGGGGTGGTAGTTCCCCGAACACCTCCAGATAGGTCCTTATAAGCTTCTGCACCCGCGGGTCCAATTGCTTGATCTTGTCCTCCACGTCCTCATCAGAGTGTAAGTTGCTTGCCCCCTGGGTAATAGACGTCGGGAGGTGATCCTCCACCGACTCTTCGCCCTTGGTAGTATCCTTCAACCCTTGGTAGGCATAAAGTAGGTCTCGTTCTACCATCTCTGGTGGACGATGGCAACATAGGCACGCTCGAGGGGGTTCACATACACATTCCTCCGAGAGGTTGTCCTCCTCTGGTGTCCTCACATGGGCACCCCACACGCTCTTCATGAGCTTAAGATCTACCTCCCTTTGCCAGGTGGTGATCTTTTGTTTGAGGTCCTCCTTCAGTTGGGATAGATCTCCCATACGTCCTTGCTTCAGTGGCCATGAGCTGCGGGTAGGCTTAGCGTAGCATACCTTTTTCGCCACGAACCTCCTCTTGGAGTCCACGTACTCCCTTAGCCTGGATCGGGGATCCAGCTTTCCGTCCACGGGGTCTTGTACCCTCATGGAGACTAGGGGTTTCAGTGGGGCGACGTACTTGGCGTTCTCCACTTCCTCCACGCATGTCTGCACGAAGAAGGCGTCGTGCTCAGTTTCGTCATCTGAGTGGATAGAGCTGGGGAGCTCGGATAGTCCACACTCAGAGACTCCATCAGGAACAGGTACATGGCAGGGAGAGTTGGGGGGGTTGGTGTTAGTCACGACGTATTCATGTCCTCCAAATATAGTCTCAATAGCATCTTGACGACGTAGTCGATCCTTCAAGTCACCCAAGGTGAGTCCATCGCTTTCTCGTTGTATGGCCCGGACCAGAGTCGAGTCCAGGTCCTCCCAAGGGATGGAGGTAAGACGTCCGTCCACCACGCTGAGCATACCCCCCCATCCGGGTTTCCCGATACATATCTTACAGCCCAGAGGCACGTAGATGGCCTCTTCAGGTAACCGAACAGAGCTGATAGTCAGCCTGTCCAGGAGGGTTTGCCAGTACTCGTTGCCCCCATGGGCTCCCCAATCGGTGGAACACAGGACCATACGGGAACGTTCCAAGGCCACCTTGGTCAAGACTTTCCCCAGTTCACTGAACCTGGGGTTCCCGTAGGCCATCCCGAAAGAGGGCGAGTAAAATTTGTAGCTGCAGTTTTTCCCCTTGCTGCAGTAAAGGTCCAAGACATGTTGCTTGTCGCTGGCGAACAACTCCACACTCAGGTCTTCTCTAGAGTAACCCAACTCCTGCAGACCTTGGTCTAGGACTTCCCCCAATAGTTGATAGTCCTCAGTTTTGGAGGCCGCCATCATGTTCTAGGGCTCCTCCTTCGATACCCTCAGGTAGCTCGAGGTGTGCTCCGACTGCTCCAGTGGCACGGACTCTCTGCCATTGCCGTGGTCCACGTAGAGGAGGTAGGGCACTTGCAGCGTCAGGGATTGTATCTGGGAGTGCTGCACGAAGACGGCAGTCCCCAATACAAAGTCGAAGGCCTCAGTGTCCATCACATAGAACCGATGGGCGATAGTTCAGGAGCCCATAGGTACCTCCACTTCACAGTCCCCGCAGCTGTGCACCACATGTCCATCCCCCATTCGTATAGCCGCGGTGGTCATGGTGTTCTTCAGGCTCCAACAAGGTAAAATTTTCTTGGCCACTATACATATGGTGGCTCCAGTATCCAATCCCCCCAGGTATTCACGTCCCCCTAGTCGGATGCGTACCAAGAACACCAAGTGCAGGGCCCCACCGGAGCGTCCCCGTCAGAACTGCGCGGGACAGGTCACCTCGAACCCCTTGTTCCGCAATTTGCGGGCCATCCTCATGAAACGGCTTCTCTTCTTAGCGTTGCCGTCATCACCACCTTCATGCTCACGTTTGGCCCCTTGTTCTCGCTGGGCCTGGGTTTGCGAGCGTGTGGTAGGACCAGACTGCCCTCCAAAGGGCTCGGAGTTCCCCCCTGGATTAGGGTTAGGGTTGCCTCTGTTCTTGTCCGGGTTCTTGTTGTCCTTGCCTGGCTGGCGGTTAGTGCCTCCTCCTCGTCCACCTTGACTCTTGTCTTGCCCTTTTCCACGTCCTTTCGACTTGCCCTTGCCGGAGTCGTTGCCGTTGCCCTTGGCACCGCCCCTGCCAGAGCCTTTGCCAGGATCCTCGCCCTTCAGCTTCGCCGACAGGCGCTGCTTGTGGTAGCACTCATCCTCGTAGTGCTTCCTCTTCCCACAGAAGGCACAGGTGATAGTACACCTGTAGTGATCCGGCATCTTGGCCTTGGCGCCGGTGTTGGTCTCCTGCTTCTTCCCTTGGACTACGAAGCAGTCTCGCTGCTCGCAGTCAAGGGCGTGATGCAGGTGGCCCTGCTCATCTCTGGCATCAGGACAGAAGAGCTCCTTGACATTGTCCATGATACGGGCGTGTTTTGGGGGTAGTCCCCTGTCCAGGTCTGGCTCCTTGGTACCCTTTGCCATGGCTTCCAGAGCCTCCCCCTCCAGGACGGTAGGCGTTCAGGTGCTGGTCGCTTTCTTTCTCCAGCGCCAGCTCCAAGAGTAGCACACACAAATCCTCGTAGTTGAGGGCTCTAGCCTTGCGCTCTGCCGTTGAACGGCACTCGTCCCACAGCTCCCAAGGGAGCTTAGTCACCAAGCAGAAAAGCAGGTTGTCGCTGCTGTAGGAACCGGGCGTCAATCGTCCAGCCCAGTGATCCAGGTCAGCCAGTAGCTCAGAGACCCTGCCAGGTTTGGGGTTGTTGGGCAGTACGGCCAGGTTCTGGATCTCGGCCCTGATGGAGAGGTCGGTTTCATAGGTTGGGTACTGCCTCTCCAAGGCAACCAACACGTCGGCAAAGGTGGCGGACTTAGTCACGATCTGCTTGACCTGCTTCTCCAGGTACTTGGTCTTGCAGCACTGCAGTAGCAGATCGCACTTGACCCGCCCACTAGCATGGGTTTGGCCGGTCATTCGGAGAAACCGGCCAAAATTCTCAGCGAACTCGCTGAGGTCTTTGCCTGTGAACTCAGGCAAGTTCACCACAATCTTGGAGGTGGCAATGGCCTTAGCCTCCTGAGACCTGCGTCCCTCAGGGCGCCGGGTCTTCCTCTTCTTTTTCTTCCGTGCACTTCGGTTCTCGGGGTCCTCAGGGTCGTCGTCCTCCGAGGGCGAAGCAGAAGTCATGGACGGCGGCTCATCATCAGAGGGGTCTCCGCCTAGGTCACTAGACCCATAGGGCTCCACGTCAAACATTGCCCTCAGGGCTGTCAGCCCCAGCCGGTCCAGCTCGGCTCTCGTGGAATTCCCCACATGGCTGTAGGCTGGCTGGGCCGTTCTCGGTATGAAAGGGCTTCTCGGTATCACTGCAGGGGTCTGCATCGGTCGGCTCCTCAGGCTCCCCAGGGTGTTTGTCAACCCTGCCACCAGGTGATTAGCCTGTACTCGATGGGGTGAAACTCCCACGATGGTAGGTGACGCTTGGGGCGGAATCAGGGGCTCTAGTTTAGCCCGAATCTCTTGAGTGAGATCTCCAACAAGTTCAGAGGTGGCTCCTCGGGGAGCCTCTTTTATCTCCGACCGCGCCAGGGACCTGTTAGAGGATCCCCCCGATCCTCTACTCCTGCTCCCGCATGACTCAGGGCCTCTCCTCAGCCCACTCAGGGTTGCATACCCAGGAACATCCACATAGGCTCCCGTAGCGGGTAGAGGATGGTGATAGTCAGCCGCATACCATCGCGGCGCAGAACTGGAGGCCACTGGCTCACTGGTAGTAGTTGCCTCTGGAAACGCAGTGGTAGATGGGTCCACACCATAGGCAGGGTAGGTAGGCATACCAGTAAAGCCTGTGCCCTCAGCGGTAGGCGGGGTGGTTATGGGTGTGGATGTTGTAACGGCTGGGTCTGGAGTTGGGAGTGTGGTGGTTGTAGGAGAGGGTGATGCGTGGAGGCCAGAGGCGCTTGGTGCGCCCTCGAAGGTCGACTCACTCGTCGGGTCGTGCTCATGGTCTACTCCTTCATGTGCCATGCTTTCTCCTGCATCCTTCTCTCTCTCCCTCTTTCTCTTCACAGGGTTGGTGTCCACCTCCTCGACTGAGAGGGCCCGGACGGCCGACTGAAGTCCCTCCAGCAAGTCATGAACCATGTCCACTGGCCCATGTAAGGGCACCCAAGGTACAGCGCTAGGTCCAGGTCCAGGTTCACCAGGTGCTGGCATTGCTGGTGCCTCAGGCGCCGTCCTCACGTCGGTGTCCTCCTTCTTTGTGTCCATATTTGCCCTTCTTGCTTATGACAGATCTCGGCGCACTGGATGTACGGCACGGGATTGCTGCCGGTACGCAGAGACTGTCTGCCCTCTGCTACCAGAAAGTTTTATAGTGTTTTCAGCACTGTGTTTTTGTTGTGCCTCTCCTGCTGCTTGCTGCTGGTGTAGGGTTCCTGCTGCTTGTTTTTGATGAAGAAAATGTTTTATTGTTGAAATACAACCAATCCAGGATAGCCCAAGCCAGAGATAAGCAAGTAGAAGATAAACAGGATCAAAGCATGAAGGGCTGCAGTCACAAAGGGTCAGATAAAGACAACTATCAACAATAGACCACAGCAATTAGCATACATTGCAACTCAGGATGAAATATTTTACATGTTTGAGAAAAACTGATTGAAAAACTGCCCCAAGGGCTCACTCTCATCAATAATGCCATCTTGAGATGTGCACTCTTTGTTTTTGGGTCCCATAGGTGCTAAGGTGGCATGGCTTGTGGCGCTGAGGTCACTGCCATGTCACATGGGATAATCCTACTTAGCTAGGCTGACTGGGTATTGAACCCAGGACCTCTCAAAAAGAGGTGCCCCAGCCCCCTAGGGTGCATACCACTAGGATAGCTAAGAATTCATGAGAAAACATAGATAAATTCATAGGCTCTGCCTTCAGTATATCAGTGCCTCAGTCAACCAGGAGAAGATGTTTTAGTGCATATAGCTTGGGGATTAAGGGGTCCACACAACATCCTGATTTAGTGTTTGGTTCCATAGGTCAAAATGTGTTATCACCCATTTTGGTTGGGCCAATACTAAGATAAAAATGCATGAGTGCTTAGAGCACCTCTAATACAACTAAAGTACATCCTAAAGCATTGGAAAAGCACTTTTTCTTACTCCATTTCCACTTTCCCTTGACTTGAAAGGGGAGCTCAGGACAGGACAGGACAAGGTTGATTTCTTCTGTGGACCTCTGCATTTGGCAGGGTCAAGATTACAGCAATTATGTCTAATTTTTGTTTGTTGTGCATGACATAGCCCCATATAAGTTATGTGCTGTGGTGCGTCGCAGATGCCGCCTTTTTGGGCACTGCAGAACACGCGCGCGCACAGATTTGTGCATAGAAGCAGCTTTTGAAAAGCTTTGTTTTTATTTTAAAATGATCTGATCTTGTAGGATTTTAGCACGTTTACAGTGTATGTATTGTGCTGAGCGTCCATTATTGTTTAGGCCATGAAACGGCTTATCTGTTGCATCACTCCGTATCACCAAGTCAAGATTGATCAACTCATTTGATTCATTGCGTGCGGCAATTACAAGAAGGGCGTCGTTTCAAGGTTTTCAAAATGGGACTGCAGGAGATTCAAAATGAGAGGTTTGAAAATTCTGAAGTCATGGGAAAGTACTGGCCAAAACAAGACTCTGAGGTCTTGAAATATTCAACAGATAAACACGGCGTTTCTTTGCCTTTGCCTGTAGCTGCAGATGAGATCAATAAGAGTGAGGAGTGCAATCACAGGAGTCTACGGCCCGGCCAAGCTGTCAATCAAGACACCATCAAGGCGCCGTCCAGACCACCGCCAGCCCCGCCAAGGACAACAACGTTGCCGCAGCATTTGGAGGTCCTTTGTCCACCAGTAGTGCCGCCGTCGTATGGAAATGGTGCATCTCCGTCGCTTTCACAGTATTGTCCAAGTGGACATGAGGCGATCAAGGGGAGACAATCAGAAATGCAGTGTCTCGCTGAAGGAGTGCTCGAAGAGGAACGCCGCGCTCGAGAACAACTCAGGTGTGGTCAAGGATTCACTTTCGCCAAACTCTGTGCAAATTTCGGGTACCAGTTTCAAGGTCTCTTCACCTCTCTCATGGTGCAGTTGAGTAGCGCTGAGAAAGAGGTCATGGTTCGCGGAGTACGAAGTAGTGAAGGAACGCAACAACAGAACAAGAATCAACGCAACGATCAGTCACGACGTCAAGTATTCAAGTCCACGAAGGAGTTTCAGAAGTTATTGAGTCACGCGAGGCGAAGGGTACGTGGTTTCCATGAACGTCTGCAACGACAGGAGTTTGAGATGCTCGCAATACAAAAATTATTGGACCAAGTGAGAGAACTCGAGAGTAACTGCTGCCTGCAAAAGTCGTTCATCGTGGCTCGTGGACCTGATAGTGCCCTGTCGTTCGGTCCTTCCACAACGCCACGAATCGAAAGAGGGAATGCGCCCAAAGGAGGTCAAGAGCATGTTCGACAACAAAAAAAGAAGGAGAATCTGCCACAACCAGTCCGTGGGAAGAACACGACGAGGGTACCACCAACTGCCGAAGGGGCAAGTACTGATGGTGGTCGAAGGAGAGGAAGGAGAGGTGGCCAAGTAGTGCAGCAACGCAGAGCCCTGGGAAAAATTATGAGCCTTTGGGACCCAGTGAATTTTCGACCGTGGCGACGAACATGGAAGGAGGTGTGTCCCACACGTGAGTCGTGGGGCGAGTCTGTGGTGAACTCCAAGGAGGACCAAAGGCATCCCTTCTTGGACTGAGCAGTGCTCTTTAAAGTGCGCTGCTTGCGCAGTTGGCGCGCTGTCACAAGCGCGATGCCTTTGCAGTTTTGTGCGCTACAAAAGCGCAGTATGTTTGCAACCGTGAGTGCTTTTTAAAGCGCTCTCTTTGAGGTAGTGTAGAACTCCACGTGAGCGCTTGGATACTGTTCGTTTACGAGCGCTGGGAGCGCTTTCTTTGTCAGCTTTTGGCACTGTGAGCGCCTTGTGGAATATATCTGCCACAGATGGCAGAATGTGATGTAAATTACAATGCATCCAAAAGTTGACTTTGTCAACGAAGCCTTTTTTTGGCCTACAAGTGGCGCCAAGCGCCTTGTGTGCAGGCACTGACATATGCCTTTGCCTTCTTTTTCTTTGTTGATACTTTTTTTGTACTTTACTGAGCAGTGGTGGGGTACATCCTGCTCTGTACCCTGAGTGAACTCTTGTTTACTCGGTTTTTCATTTGTTTTGATTTGCACCTGCCTGCTTGTGAGCAGAGTGTCTTTTCTTTTTGTATGCCTGCTTTTGTTTGGAAAAAGCAGAGGTTTTATTTTAGTATGAAAGTACTATGTTTTTCGTGTGCCATGAGCACTTCAGGTTGTGTGCCATGAGCACTTATCAGGTTTTTACACCCTTTGAGGAGTTTGAGTGGGTATAGGTTGAAACACCACCTCACCACTCCCCTAGGGCACTGTTTTGTGACAGAAATCCCTTTCAGGAGGGTAAAACTATCTATGGTACCAGTGGTATTCCACTAGCATGATCTGCACATAGATAGTAGCTGTTTTTACCTGGAATGGGTAGAAATAGCCAGATCACAGACAATAATATCTGTATATTATTGTAGGTTAAAGCCTGCATGTTTTGCTATTTTTTTCTCGGGTCAGCAACTCATTTGGGGAGTGCTGAGCCTGGGGGGGGAGTGTAAACATGCAAGGCAGCCTTTTGGGTGCTTGCGTTTTACACCCACCCAGCTCTGTCTGAGCTTTTCCCGCCCCTATGGTAAAACCCTTCGCACCCTTTTGTTTTGGGGTCTCAGCCACACATCAGGGTATGTGTGGGCTTGGGGGGGGAGTGTAAAGGGGAGCTCAGGACAGGATAGGACAAGGTTGATTTCTTCTGTGGACCTCTGCATTTGGCAGGGTCAAGATTACAGCAATTATGTCTAATTTTTGTTTGTTGTGCATGACATAGCCCCATATAAGTTATGTGCTGTGGTGCGTCGCAGATGCCGCCTTTTTGGGCACTGCAGAACACGCGCGCGCACAGATTTGTGCATAGAAGCAGCTTTTGAAAAGCTTTGTTTTTATTTTAAAATGATCTGATCTTGTAGGATTTTAGCATGTTTACAGTGTATGTATTGTGCTGAGCGTCCATTATTGTTTAGGCCATGAAACGGCTTATCTGTTGAATCACTCCGTATCACCAAGTCAAGATTGATCAAATCATTTGATTCATTGCGTGCGGCAATTACAAGAAGGGCGTCGTTTCAAGGTTTTCAAAATGGGACTGCAGGAGATTCAAAATGAGAGGTTTGAAAATTCTGAAGTCATGGGAAAGTACTGGCCGAAACAAGACTCTGAGGTCTTGAAAGGGGAAATGACTCTACCAGTTCATCCCCACATGTGTGGGAGTCATGGGACCTCCATGGCACTGGAAGATTCAACAAACGCAATCAGAAATGGCTACGGGCCAAAATGCGGGTACTTGGTCATGCTAGACAGCCAACTCTCCACGTATCTATGTGTCGCGCATCAGGTGCTCCCCGAACAGTATTTGGTACGGACACTTGCCCTTTTATCCTAAAATGAAAATGATTCACAATCAAAATACACATCCCCTATGGAATCACACCAACCACAGTGATTGATGGGAAACTCTCAACACTCACAAGAACCCATGATTTGTATATGCTGTTTGAAATTGACTCGAAATTCCACCCTTCAGGGTTACAAATTTGCTCCTTTTGACATCCACCCACACTCTCTTCAATGAATACCCCAAGCCATAGAATCCAGCAACATTGATGAGAAACCATGACCAAAATCAATTCAAGGGCAAAATCAAAGCAGTCGGGGACGATGGAGACTTGTTTCCAGTATACTATGCCATGAAGAACTTTGATCCTATTGCCTTCCTTGCCATTTGTGTGTGCATTGGGTGGTTTTGCAAAGAGCATTGTTTTTGATCGGCCATCACTCCAATGTGCGTAACATGACTGATTGCTTGGCCATGTTTTGAAGTCCATCGCGGTGCACATCTGTCAAAAAGTCCAAGAGCCATCAAAATCTTACAAATTATGTGGGCACCACATAATCAATTCATGCAGGTTAACAATCAAGGACTTTGTGAAGCATGACAAAATGTGCTCTGGAGTGTCTGACACCCATTGCCATTCCAGCTCAAAATAAAAAGCCACTAGATACTGGGACTCAAATTGGAATTCCGACAGGGAACATTTGCATTCCAAAAGCACACAAAGTGCACCTTCAGCTTTGTTCAAAGACAGAAAAGAGATCCAATACATGATCCCCTTCCAAAACTGAGGTGGGCCTCCCCTAATAAAGCAGGGGGCAACAGAAAATTACGGGCCAAGTGAGAGCAGGCGAGCTAAAACCAGGAAAAAATGAACCTCAGAAACGCGAGTCACATTGCAGTGGGGCAACCACATGATTGCTGCACCGGAGTACCTAAATGCTGGATCAGGTCAGATATCATGTAGCCAGCACAATGTCCGGATGCAAACAGCGGGTCAGACCTTTGTACACTGACTGAACCAAATCATACATGCTCAGTCCGTGTGGTGCAACCTTGCAAATGAATTGTTTGGCAGATGCAATTGTACTTGTAAAAGAGGATGATCAAGATGCAACTGTACAGATGAGCTGAATGCGGAATTTGCAGACGGAAAGACAACAAAGCACATTTCAGAGGTGCATTGTCAGGTCTTTAGGCCCAGCAGCCAGCCCACCCAGGACTTCTAGGCAGAGTGCTTTCTTGGCAGATTGAGCCCCTGGGCCGCTGCACTGGGAGGGGAGGGGGCTGCTGTCCCACAGTGATCGGTTTGTAACTGAAAGTGCTTAGCGGTGATGTTGCCGCACAGCGTGCGCACGGTGCACAGCTGCACAAGAAACTGCCTGGCCTCAGCCCTAAATACCCTCCCCCCCCCCTTGCGCAAGCACGGCCAAGGTCAGAAAAACAACGGTCACACGGGGTCCCCGTGCTTAGACAAGCCTGTGCTTGCGCGCGAGTACGTTCCCAAGTTGTAATTCCTCGGTTGTGGTCAATGTAGTACGGGATGCCGGCAGCCGTGGTGGCAAGCTCCCAGCCGATACGCAAAGGAGCAGGTGGGGCAGGGCTGGCACGACCCGGAGGGGAAGCCGTACGCGTTGGTGACCGCCCTCATGTTGGTGAGGCCTCCGAACCTGCCTCTGATGGTGATGGGGATGGGGATGGGCTGCGAATTGGGAAGAGGACGCGATCAAAAGGTGCATGATGCTCAAGCTCATGCCCATTCCTCATGTACTTCAAATGAATGAAGTCATCTCCACGCGTAGAAGGACCAATGATAGTGGCAGGTGCATGCTCACAAGTGGATCGGATGTATGTGACACCCAAGCCAGCGATAGCAACATTTTTCATGGCTAAAAACCACAGCAAAACAGCTACCATTGGGTTGCAGTACCAATCAGAATGTTGTTGTGAGCAAGAGGAACCATCACAAACATGACCCAGCCCTTCTTTCCCTGTACAATCAGCGCACAATCACGAAACAATGAATTTCTGACCATAAAAACCGTGGTCAGAAAAACCCATCAAAACAACGGTCACACGGGGTCTTCGTGCTTAGACAAGGCCGTGCTTGCGCAAGGGGGAGGGGGGGGTACCTTGCGCTTGGCCCCTTACAAAGACAAATGCACTGACCATTCGTTCACTCATTCATGCCCCACCCTCTGGGCTAGTGCTAGAGTTTGCAAAGGCGTTGGGCCCACAAATACCACTGATGATTGCATCAGTTGACTTACCCCCCCTCCCCCATTGTCCATCCACCCCGCAGGGACGACGGTTCCCCCCCATCCCGGGGGGAACTGTTGCCAAGTGACGGTCCCCCCCCCCCCCCCCGGGGGGGACAGACACCATCGCCAACGAACAAATTACCGCCGCATACTATGCAGAATTTATGACCGATCAGTTGCTTGCATACAGAGATCGAATGGTGCCATGCAAATGATGCAAGCAAGCAAATTTCTCAGTACAATGCATCAGTCCATCAGTTTGCTGCATGCCCCTACTGCTGAACAGGGACAGTGTAAAACTTCTTTTTCCGTCCCACATAGTCTTGAACAGCTGCACATGCTGCCCATCAGCCAGAGGGACTGCAACTGCCGTACACCTTTGGGGGGCAACACCTCTGCCGGTGGCACAGGTGTCTGTGCGGGACGTGGGGGTGGTGAGGTGGCCTGCACGGCTGTCAAACGTTTCAGGGAAGTGCGGTCATGCACAACTTCTGTGGCACCGCGTTTGTATGTGATGGTTCTGTACTGATCACCATGAGGAGAAGAGCCTTGCACAACAGCCAGCACAGGCTCCTTTGTGGAACGAACGCACAACGAGCGCACAATAGTGCCTTCAGGGAACATTTTGAGAGGTCTGAGGAGTGCAATGGGTTAGCACAAAGGAGGTACGCAAAAGCTCTAACAATGAGCTCTCATAATTATGCAATCCTGTGCAATATGACACTGTTGCGTTTTTTTTTGGAACCAGCCGGTGACGGTCCCCTCCCCTGGGGGGGGGGGGTGGACACGGGGGGGGGGATGGACACAGGGGAGGGGGGGAAGGTAAGGCACAAATTATGCATCGCCACCAAACCAATGCCACGGCACAGAACATCTGTGGCTGAGAGTTCGGTGTTCGAATCTTCATGCCTGGAGGTTGCATTTCTGCATCATGCAACACCTCCCAAAGGGTTCGTTGGCAATGATTGATTGGTCGCCGAGACTGAAACTCAGAACCCCTGTCCCCCAAAAGACCTCCGAACCTTGACACAAAACTGCCTGCAGACCACAGCCACAAATCCTGACCCAAAAGACTGTGGCATCGATACCAGGTACTGAGATGACGGGTCCTTGCTGAGTAGGGGCGCAGGTCTAGGGCAGTCCAACCGACCCTAGCATTGGCTTTGGGGCTGGTGCCCAATGTCCTCTCTGCCCACACACATCGGGTGCAGAGGCAGCATTGGTCGATAACGGATCTTTTTATCCCATTATGAAAATGCAACGGCACAAAACAACTGGCGCTCGAAGGAACTTGGCAACAGGAACACCTTCAAACACCTTGTTTGTCAAAGTGCAATGTCCACAAACAAAGCTGTTGTGCTAGACAAAACCTCTCAGCAGAAGAAATTAAATTTGCACTGCAGCCTTGCGCGCTGATAACGTCTTTCGCCATCCTCTGTCCTTCTTTCTCCGTCTCTTCACATGTCTGTCCGTCTCTATTTGTCTAATATTTCAAGGCAAATTTCAATAGGAACTCTTTCTATTACAAAAAATTGCGATGCGCATTGGATCCTCCTTGCCCAGAAGGACAAGCCGGACTGCCCCAACATCAACATAAAAAGAATAAAACGGAGTACGCGCCAGCACACTCAGCCACCAGTCGTCCCTAGCTTCCTCGGGACATCATGAGAGATCGCTGCATCCCACCAAATGCTCACTGCCAAGGCGCTGCTGCTGGGTACCGGGAATTTTCTGGGAGTTTGGAGAAAATACGCACTGACACACTTCCAAAATACACTCAAACACCAAACCTCACAACAACGCTTGCACTTCCAGACAGGATCAGGCGGAATGCCTCTGTTCTACAGAATCATCCATCCACAAAGCGGGTCTTGCCCAAAATGAGGCGCGTGGGGGGGGTCCCGTACGGAAGATATCTTGCCTGGACTGATGGGAATGCAATGATCATGATAATGGGAGGCAGGTTGGCAATGGCCTCGGGGGCACAAAACGTAATCGTGAAGCGGTTCGTGCAGGGCTTACTCACCTCCAGCCTTAGTGCACAGGGAGTCAGAGGGAAGGCAAGGCAACACCAAGGAAGCTCATGGAGGCCCTTCAAGGATGCTCTTGAGGGGGAAGGAGCTTGAAGGGGGTTTGCAAAAGTAGTTGCCACAGAAGTTAAAGGTGGTTGGACAAGCGGTTGGGGACAAGCGGTTGGGCGGCAGGGTCGAGTGGTTATAAAATTGTTGGTGGGATTGGGGATGAGCAGAAGCGGTTGCGACGGAACAAATTGTCAACGCGAAGGGGGGCGGTGCCCCTTCCCCCCTTTTGGGTATGCTTGGCCTCGGTCCTCCCCTGCTGGGGGCCAAACAACTTTCCGCTCCTTCTGCCAGCAGAGGGCGATGGCCGCAGGGGACAGGGCGCTGCAGGTGAGCCCCAGAGACAGCAGGGCACCCACAGCAAGGCGTGATGGTGCCGCTTTGTCTGGGGCGATCATACCCACGAGGTAGAGGCCACGGCCAGACACTGCGTTGCCCCAGGTATGCTCAAAAAGGCGGCGGAGAAACTGCTGAGGGCAGCGCAATGAAGAAGAAAGGCGGACAAATGCGGGGCGACGGTCCAAGCAACGGCTCGTGCTATGTTTGCGATGCTCCATTGGAGGCTAATCAACAATGTGGAGGGCCGCAAAAAACAGAGTTGTCTTGTGTTGCAGTTCTTTGTGGTCGGGCCATGCGGTTACAACACGTTGCAGAGGAGTAGAGAGGGCTCGGGAAGGCCCGAGGGTTCTGTAGAGGCATTGATGAGGTTGATGGCGATTGAGAGAAAAAGGGTACTCAAGGGTTAGAAAGCTGAAGGCAGGCGGTGATTCCGGGATATTGGAGGAGCCAACAACGTTCAGTGAGGACAGCAGGGCCTCGCAATACGGCGGAGGCATGGAGAAGGGCTTGCGGAGTCCCCAACAGAAGGTCTGATGGTGTTCCTCAAGACTTGGAAATGACACGTCGCCGAAAACCCCCTCATCAACTCACCGCACCCCCCGGGGGAGCGGAAAATGGCACCAGCCCCCGACACGGAGCCAGGCTCTGCACGCTGCAAGCTGCGCAGTCCGCGAGCTGCACATTTTGCATGCGGCACACAGAACACTGTGCGCACTGCACTGCGCACTCTGCGCATTGCACATAGCGGACCCCCTTCGGGCATGGGATGCGATGGGGGTATGTCGAGGAGATTGCTCTCCGGCAGGTCAGCTTGTGTGTCCAGCTCGTGGAAGAGACTGCACAAATGGGAGGCAGCGGGGCAGCTACATGCGTGTCAGCACCCGCGATGTCGCCCCCCCCCACCCCAAACAAAAAAAAACGAAATCACATGGACACGCATTCCACGCAATCCATCGACGAATGCAAAGGGCCCGGCGCACCAAATGCCATTAACCAATCCGCAGCCTCGGGCCTTGGTTGGGGTTGGGGTGTGAGGCCTCGCACTCACGGAGGCTCATAGCCCAGGAGCCTGACACGGCACGCGGCCGACAGCAGTTGTTAGGCCAGGCGTTGCCTTTGGGCCAGACACAAAGCGCGAGGCTGTTTCTTTACAGGGCCGTGCAGCCGCCTCTGATTCACGTTGGCCGAGTTGCTGTACCGCGACTCGGAGGATAGCAAAGACCTCAAAGGAGATGAACCCGGCAAAGAGTCAGAAGCCGCCACTCCGTCCACAGCATGCCGTCACAACAAGAGATGGTACAGGTCCGGGATGAGTACACCACAGCGCATTGCCTAAGTGGCGTTTCCCCCTTTCATGCGAATGAGTCCGCGCAGCTGGCGGTGGCCGGCTAGCGCCTGCAGCGGAGGCGGAACCGTCGTTCCACTCACGGTTACAGTGCGTTTTAGAACGAATAAATGACCATCGTACAAAGATGTGTGTAGAAAACGGGAGCGATGGGGGTCGTTACGGATATATAGTGGTTGCGCATCAGGCCCCCAAAGCATGGGACACGCGCCGCCGTGCCGCGCGCGCGTTGCCGAGGAGGGGCGCGCGTTGCCGCGCTGCGCCGCCTGCGCTTTATCGGGTCGGGGCGCGTCATATCGAGCAGCAGGGTTCTGAACCACAATACTACATTGAATACCATTGTCAAGCCCCAGGTGTAAAATTTGCGGGTTGTGCGATGGGAGGCGGGGCGGGGAAGGACACCTCCGGCTGCCGATCCGATCGTCTGAGGCATTCAACCTACCTCAACCGCCCACATGTGTTTGAACCCTCGATGAGGGTGCTCGCAAATCCCACATCGGTGGTGGCGAGCACCCTCATCGAGGGTTCGATCCCGAGTCCGCACTTGGGCCAACGGCGGTGACACCCGTTCGGTGGGAGGCGGGGCCTGCTCTATACCAGATCATAGAGACATGCCAGGGCTAGAGCTTGCAGAACCATCATCCGATTCCGAATCCCCATCTTTGTCTGCTTTGCTGGCCTTGCTGGAGGCCTTGCTGGAGGCCTTGCTGGAGGCCTTGCTGGAGGCCGCACTGTGACTGCTGGAAGCAGAGCTGGGGCGCGCTTTACTGTGGTCGCTCGGGGCCACGCTGGAGGGGGCCTTGCTGGGGCTCCGAGACGCCGGGCTCGAGGCTGCATCACTGTGGTTGCTCGACGTTGGGCTGGAGCCCGCTTTATCAGCAGCATCGGCCGCCGCACTGCTGTGGGCTGCGCTGGAGCTGCGGGAGACCGGACTGGATGCTGCTTTGCTGGCGTCCTCATTGTGTTCACTGCACGCAGCAAGAAGAGATCTTGACACTTGAAGGCCCACACCCAAGCCCCTGTGCACAGGGGGCGCTGCAGCTCAGTTCTAGACACCAACCCCGGCGGCGTGGGCGGGGGGGGGGGGTGTGTGGAGGGGGTGGGTGGGTGGGGGGTCAATTTTTTTTCGCCATTTGGGGGTATTTTTGAATTCCCCGTTTCATTCTGAACATTTTGAACATACACAAGTGGGATGAATTTTGCTGTTACCACTCACAACAAATGAAAAAATAGTAGCGTATTCCAGATGTACTTCTCAATCAACAAAGGCAACCAACCCAGCTCGCAGAAGAAGACACGTGGCAACATCAACAAACTGCAACTGGGTCCATTGCTTCCAATGTAGCGTCTTCATTCCATCCTTACAAACACAGGAAGGGAAAGGGAACCAAAGGGGAACCCCTGCCTCCTCTAGTTAGCAATGTAACCCCTGACTTCTTGTGCATCACCACATGGGCGAAACTATTTAACATGTTTGTTGCATTTCCATCAGCCATACTCAACAGCCAAGGGTAGTGGTTCTGGTGCTTGTGAACATCGGCTCCTTAGGCCGATACCTTTGACAACTAGGGGAGTGCCTAAAACTCGGGGGCCCGAAAGTGGGCGGTATTGCTATGTAACCCATGTTCTCGGGGGTCCCCAATAGCGGGGCACAAAAATGGCCTACGCGGGGCTGATGCAAAAGTTCCCGATTGGCAGTTCTAACCAGGTTCCAACTAGTATTGGTGGTGGGGGGGTCCAAAAGGGGGGTTGGGTGTCAGCCCTCACAGGTAAGCGCCCCCCATGCCCCTGTGTCCCCCTCTCTCCCCACCTGTCTGCATATTTGTCCATTTCTCGTGCGCACAATGCGTTCCTCGTCCCGGCACTGGCTCACTACATGCTTTGAAGCGCAAGACAACCCTAAAACTTCTAAAGAACGGAATGAGGATACCAAGAAATGCCAAGCACTTGGGGAGGGGGAAAGAGCGGGAGGGGGCATATGATAGTCATTTCAGATGTCCACAATTTGGGCATAATTGTCACGGAAGAGAACATGCACGCCCTAGCGCTATGGGGCTAGACGACGTGGGCTGCATCGGGGGGAGGGGGACTCACTTACCCACGCCTCAAGCCATCATTTCTTCAGGTCACAATTGCTAAAGTAAGGGGAATTGAAAAGAGACTTCAACACCTAGCCCTTTTCCGCACATCCCCGAGCTTCACCTCCAGGGGTCTGCTTGCATGATTGCGTCTTGAGGTACTAAGGGCCACACCTACGCGCCGCAGGCGCCTCAGGGCAGTAATAATCCTCTTAAACTGTAGAAACAGTGAAACTTGCAACAAGAAGGAAAAAACACCACTCCACGACCATTTGGAGTACCTGCCTGTACAAAACCCATTGAGTGAACAGCACAAGGACCGCACTTGAGCCGGGGAAGAGCTCCAAATGCAGGATCTTCACTGACCAACCAATAACATTTGTATAGTGCCTCGTCTCGCAAATCTAGCGCTCAAAGCATGGACGTTTGATGACAGGGAAGCAAAGGGGAAGCCCTACCTTCTCAGGCAGCAACATAACCCCTGTCTTTTTGAGCATGAGCACATGGGCTAAACTATTTTACTAACCCCTTCAAATGCACCAAAATGTAGAGGAAGCAAACTTGGTACCCATAGACCGTGGGTAGAACGGCTACATAGCCCGGCATTCCCCATCACCCCAACCCCAAGCCCCAACACACACGGGTCAACGGGGGCGTGGGGGGGGGGGGGGCTCAAAAAAGAAAAGAGAGTCCCCAAGGGACGTATTGCACAGTGCAAAGGGGTGGAGTGTGAAAAAGTAGTGAATCCAATAACACTGAATTGCCTGTCTTGTCCTAACGTGCGCCGCAGCGCGCACCGCAGGCGCTGCCGCAGGGGTGTAACCCTCATTGATTTGTGCCCCTTACAAACACCCGTCCTATGACTGGGATTGGAGACCCAAGCTGAATACCATGCGCCCTGCCTTTGGTTCCAAATTGTGCTTTAATTGTGGGTGCGTGAGGGCAAGTAAGTGCTAAAGAGGTTTTACACCCTCGAGCCCAGAATCACCTCACAGAGGTAGTTAGATCAAAGCCAGGCAGGTGTATATAGGGGAAAACCAAACATACCCCCCCATTTTGGGCCTATTTGCGTACCCTACCCCAAGGGGTTGAATTGTTGGTTTAACCCTTGTAAAATCAGTATTTTGTCCAATAAACGCATCCCCCAATCAGTTTTTGGTCCGGACCCCCCCCAAACTTCCCCACTTGAAACCCACTGTTTGGAGCTTTTGAGGGAGGTGGGGTGGGGTGGGGGGTGGGTCAAAAAATGACCCCCCTTTTTTTGGGTTGAAAATCATGAATCTTTTGGTTTTTTTCGATTCTGAGCCGAAAAAGTGTTTCCGGGTCCCGACTCCATGGGGTTTGTATGGGGCAGAGTGGGACGAGCGCTTATGCAGTTTATGCGCTTTTCAGCCATTTTTGCTATGTTGGCGGTTTTGGTGACCTCGGTGACCCCGTGGTACCCACTCTGAGGGGTGTGAGTGGGGATGTTGTGACAGTATATGCCTACTAGGATAGGAAGGGATGTTTTTTGCAATCTCTAGCCGTGCCGAGGGCCGGTCAAAACACGTGCCAAAGACGCGAAATGACTGTTTCCACCAATAATGGCTTACATGAGTGAATGGGCTGGTACACTACCTGCTTATGCAGTTTTTCACCTTGGGCAGCTCAAAAATCGAAGTTTTTGAAACTTTTTTTTTTTGATATTGTGATCACCTAAAATGACCATCCAAGATACGTAACGCATGTTTTAGGCCGTATTTATGTAGTTTTTACCCCATTTTGTGTGTGCGTTGCTTGGGGTAGATTCTCTGCGAGGTGCACTTGCCGAAGGCAATAGAATTTCGACCATTGTGCACATTTGTCACGTAAGTAGTTTTGGCAAATGGGTCAAGAAGCACCGAACTTGGTCAATCTGAAGGTCAAAAGTGCGGGTTACTTACAGATTCAATGCCTTCGATCAATGAAAAGCGCAGGGCAGTGCCCTCCACCACAAACAACAACACGGGCAATACCATCCACCAGAAACAAATTCTCAGAGCAATGCTTTCGATACAAACGACAGCACTGGGCAATTCCTACCATTAAAATCTCAAGCACACGGGAATGCCATCCACCACAAACAACACCACGGGGCAATGCCGTCCACCGCAAACATTAGCACTGGGCACTTCCTTCCATCAAAATTCAAACCGCAAGGCAATCCCCATCCGGAGTGTGCCCAGCAGACGTGCATCCGAAACGTGTGCTCAGCACTACAGTCTTGTGCCCCGTTGATGCGCTGCCTCAGCGTAATGTAACGATGATACCCACAAACACCAAACGCAGATCCTCGGCAGTTTCTGGGTTCAGCCTCTCACTCACTCCTCCTTCCTTCTTTCCTTTTTTCTCCTCCTTTCTCTTCCTACTCTTTGCGAACCGCACATGGCCCAGGGTGTGGCAAAGAGTGGCTGGCCTTGGTTTCTTGGAGCTGGCTCAGAGAATTACACAACCCAGTGCTATGCCTCATTCACAATCCGGGTCCAGATGAATCATGAATGGCATGCAGCTGGGCAGGGCAAGGGGATGGCACTGCACGCACAGCACACACCTGGACCCGCCCAAATTTTCTCCGCTGTGCTCCAGTAAATTCACTGGCTTGGGGCTGTCAGTCGCCTTGTGGGCATTCTAAATTGGGATCAGGGATGAGAATGACACACAGAGTTTGAGACTGTTGAGGGTGGAGGATTGTTGAACGCTTTTGAGGGTATTCTTCGACGACTATCGGAAACAACCTGAAAAATCAACCTTGAAAAACCTGTGCTCAGTTTTTGTTGAGGGCCATTGAGGGTCCTGGAGAGGGTATACAGCCAAAAAACGTTCCTTGCTGTTACTTTTTTTTGGTACTCAACTTTACCTTGAAACAATTCTACTCAGGGATACAGCAAAAACGGGGGGGGGGCAGGTTGTGCTTTTTTTGGGAGCCGTGTTACAATTTTCACCCTTTAACAGCCACAGCAGGCCTGCACAATCCTCCACATTGTCCACATTGAGTAGGTTTTTCTTTTTATGAAAACCCGAGTACCAAAGAGGGAAGAGAAAAAAGGGTTTCAATTTCTACAGGGACAACCCAACAACCACCATTGCTGGGAAGTGAAGCAGATGTTCCCAAATGGACCTGCGACGGCGCCAATGACGGCGCAAACGCGAAAACAGCACCGACCGTATTGGGTCCACATCCAAAAAAAGAGCATGGATTGTGGCCCTTCCCCCACTGCCGCCATTCCTTCAAGGGCGCTGGATCAACGAACAACTGCAGGGGGCCACGAAGGGCTTCGTGTGCATCAAAGGTTTTGCCACACTCTCTTGTGGTCAGCAGTCCCAGCCACCCGCACCAAATGCGACCCAATTTACCATGGCCCTGTCCAATCGTGATCAGTGGTTCAGAGGGGGTGGTTTGCGAAATAAATTAGGCGCAGTGGACGGTTACGGATCAAGTGCTTTGGAAGCCTGCAAGAATGGCACGAAAAAGGGCCTTAAGGCTTGGCTAAGCGATGAAAACTGTCTTACCACTGCGATGACATACTCCAGCAGAGGCCCAAAGTAAGCCTCGGCAAAAGCCGCCAATCCTTCAGTGCCACCCATGCCCAACCATGCCACAGCGCTCAGGCGAACACGGTCGCAAGTATACACCTACAATACATGCTCTTTTAGGGGGCATGAACCCGATACAGCAGCAGGTGTGACCCACGCTCTTTAGCAGTTGACGTCGAGACCCCATCTGCCTCAGTCCCTTCTACCCTGGCTCAGGTGGAGGATGCTCCTTGCTGAGGCCAAGCAGAACAAGGAAATGGCTTCCACTCTACCCTAGGCTAATGTGGCCGCTCCGCATGAAGCCTTAGCACACAGCGATCCAAGCCTCCAAGCGTGGGTGCAACCATCCTCCACCTTGGCCAAGGTTGAGCATGCCTAGGGAGGCCGTTCCTATAAAAAGTAGCACAAGTCCCAAAGGGCTATCTCAAAGACTGGGTCAGCTTGAAAATGACCAAGAGATTTGTGTCAATTTGGCACTCTACCGCAAGAAGCAGCTTCAGAAAGATTGTCAGTGGAACCCAAGTAAACCCAATGCACAAAATGGGCACACTGCTCCTAACGCCACGGTGGCTTGGTGGCATGAAGGCAGTTACCTCTTTTGGGGTGCAAATATGGGGGAGTATTTAGTGGTCCACGTCAGCTTGCGGCTGCATTCACTGATCCCATTGTACCCATAATTGGCTCCACAGTGGCTTCAGGTGACCCTCTCTCCTGGGGTGCTAATCTGGTGGAGTGTATAAACGTCTTGAATTGATGCAAGCCACAACCCATGACCCCTGCAACAGGCTCCATGTCACCTTCAAATCACCTTTCATGCAATGGCTTCATTGCTTTGCCCATGCCACGGGCACCCAAACTGTCCATGGGGGCTCTCTTGTCGCTGAAACTTTGGCAGATGCCTCCAACAGCCAACAGGTGCCATGTTTCAAACGTCTGCAGCTCCGGGCGAGCCATGGTATGTGTAACTCGCTGTTTATTTCGGCATTCATCATACGTGTGGGTGGAGACGGGCGGGAGAGGGGAGTGCTGCAGTCCAAAAGAGGAAGCGTTCCTACCAAGCGTCCGGGGACCCACTCAGCCTGAAAACGACGTCTTCCTCTGGTCAGAGCTGCGGCAGCGCAGGGCACAGGACACAGGGCACCTTGTCAGGGGTCGCACCCCAGGCTTGGGATGGCGCTGGGGGTCGCGCGGCAGGCTTCGGGCGTTCCCCAGGCTTTGGCCCTCGAGGGCTGCTGTTTGCAGCAGCCGCTTCCGATTTGACGGCTGCGCTGAAGGACGGAGGAACTTGCCCCGGGCTGTAATTGTAGGGGGAGACACCGCACAAAATCCCCTTGTTCCTCTTCCGCAGCTGCTTCTGCCTTTTCCTGCATTGAAAAAGGAGCCACGGTCAAAGCGGATTGAGGGGCAGCCACATGGCTCAGAATCAAATCGGCAGAATGAATGACGACAGTTGGCTTCATGAACCCCAAACAGACTCTCCGGTTCAGCACAGAAAAACCCTGAGCACCAAAAGATACGCTGGGCAACAGACTTGTGATGCTGGTTGGATCCCACTACAGTCCTTGGGCCTTCAGAGAGACAACCGGCAGAGAATTAGGATGACTCTGAACTGGACGACGTCGCGTCACATTGTCATCTCTCCACTGCATCCTACCGCTGCAAAGCGCTACTACGGTTGGAAATTTCAACACGACTACTGGTCTAGAAAGTAATCCTTTCTGAATAATGCTGTCCCACGACGTCAGTTTTCGTTTTGAGAAGGCTGCAGATTGTATCTTGTCTATAATGTGATTGTTTCACTTTCATTTTCAATTTTTGCACTGAGGGATGGGATATTAGCAGGGCAATTCCTGCTGCAATCAATTCACATCAGGCCTACCTCCACTCTCTCCAGTTGCGTGCTGTGTCAAAGGACCACAGTGCCACACGGGGCTATCACCAACAGTGAACAGCTCTGACACTTGATTCTTGAGTGCCTTACGAAACTGCTGCTCGCCTAGGCCTGTGCCTGACGATATCCGCCCCCAGTCCATATGATTTCCCATGGCGCAAAAAGATTGATATCCGGTGCACCGGTGCATTGGGCTTCGTCGCCAAGCAGTACACCGCCTTTCTATTGTATCTGGTATACACACCACAGAAAGGCCCACAACTCCCTGGCAAATACCAAAATTGGCGTAAATGCGGATCCTTCCGGTCATTGTACACCTCCAGGTAGTCGGGCTGATCCAAAAGCCCGGGCTTGCGGCGCGCCACAGCCTCCTCTTTGGTGGGGTGCAGCCTGAAAGAGCGCAAAATCAGGCACACGGGGGGAATCGCCAAGGCACTTGTCTGAATCATTCAACATGAAGATGGTGCGCTCCACTTCGATAGGCCCACTGCAATCACAATTTGTGTGCTTCTAAGGGCATGCAGAGCAAGGCAGGAAGGACTGCCATTTTCGTTTCTACTGCCCTCGGCAAGGCAACTCGTAGAGGGTCAGGGAGCAGCTACGCTCTGGGGTTTTAGGGGACCCATGGCCCTGGCTACAGGGGCCTAGCAGCCGCTACCTGGACCCCCATGGGTGGTAGAGTACCCAGCGTGCCACCAAATGATGACCCAAACCCATCCTAAAGCTGTCGGAAGGTTTTCGAAAAAAATCAAAATTTCAAATATTGTCAAGTGCCACTGAACAGCCTGTAAACTGCACAAGCGCTCAAAGCCCCCACCGCCAAGCCAAAACCCCTACAGTGGAGGTTTTGGCTCAAAATCGAAAAATTCCAAAAAAGCCATGATTTCGGGGTCCAAATAGGGGGGGCGCAAGACCACCACCCACCCAAAACAGCGGCATCCAGCTACAGGGGGGGGGGCGAACAGTCAAAACTGTATGGCTGTATAAAAAAGCATTGTGTGTTATTGTCTCATTTTGTAGATATGATGTAGCCCCGTACAAAGGGATATGCCAATTTGGGTACTAATTGGCCATTGACGATTTACGGATTTTGCGTTCGTGCTTGCATTGCTGAAGTAGAGGCCGATTATGCAGGCACCCTATCACCATTTCATCGGATGTTGGTGACAATGATGCCTGCAGGAAGCCATGAAAGAGACATGGGTGAAACTGTCAAGTGACAATGCGGTACCTGCAATGGTAACACCTTTTACAGCTTGGAAACACATGCACTTCATTATCCAATAGGTGGGTATGTCTACGAAATCACCCCAATACACACACCGCACGCGCACTGCGAATAGTACTCCCTCTACATCCTTTACGCACACCTGCCCACAAGGTCCCGCAACTTCGACACACAGCCCTTCCGGTCCCGGTCCGTCTGCGGGCCCCTCTGCGTGGCGGCAGACGAAGCGCGGGATCTCGCGCTCTGGGCACTTGGGTGGTGAGACTGCGGACCGTAGTACTTCAACTCCAGCTGCTCCTGGTACACCTGAGGAACGTGCATCGGGGGCCATGGCGCTGCTTGTGAACAGTCACCCCCTTTTCCCTGTGGGACTCTTCTGCTTCACGTGTTACCTTCCATTTTCGGGCTCATCCCGGGGTGGGTGGGTGGGGGGGTGGGTGGGAAAATGGGAGAAGTAAGTTTATCTCAGGCACATCCACCTGCCCTTGACACCAGGAGAAACAGCATTCAAACGACTTGACACCGCCCTGACACGGCTGTGGGGATGACGCTCTTGATTTTGTCTCATCGCTGAACGATCGTAAGACCGTACGCATGTTGTGTGTCTGGGACAATTTGGGGGACGGGCTGTATGCAGTACACGGTGCACCTTCGAGGGGGGGCGGCTGAGCACTGTAGGGGACGGATTCAAAGGCAGCCTGGGAGGTGTATTGGGCGCCATTGACTGAAAACCTTAACGCACCAATTAGTGACACGGTGGACACACCAAACGTGCAGAGACTTGCATTAAGCGGACGCTTGCGTCTTATCTCCGTTGCACAGCCACTGTATCCGGGCCACTGGGTCCCACTACGCAAACGACGCATTACGTGCCAACCCCTCTACAAGTCCGAACACCAACTCTGCAATTCAAACACCAGATTAGGACGTCATTCCATCTGGGCACCGGATCCCCAAATGAGTGCGTTGCATACGCCCACTGCATCGTGGCTTTAGATCGGCGATGATACACATGATGGACATACTATGAATGACTACCCACTGTATCTTGGACAAGGGCATGCCTTAGCCAAGGGGGGGGGGTTGATTCCACTACACCGCACCACACCTTCTTCTGGTTGATGGTGTCGTCATACAGCCGGGAAACCAGCGTCCGCTGTGCACATCTGTTGAGTTTCCGTGGTCTGCGGGCTGCAACAAGGAACGGAAGGGGACAAAGCACTGGTGCTGTGATAAAAGGGCCAAAAGCATTACACACCAACAAGCAGCCCACAGTCTAAGGACTTTGACGTTGCCGAACGCTTCCAAATCACTTCTAAATGAGCGATATCTTGACATTCCAGACACACCTCGTTCGAAGTTGCACATGACGTCGACAGGGGGAGGCGGGTTCGGTCGCAGCTGCAACTTCGACACCGTCGACCCATCTGCAAAGACAAAATTGAAAATAGGAGCCACCACATGCGCAATGAGGCTGACTCCGGTTACCCCAGTGGGCGCAGGGCCCACTTTAAAACCAACAGAATGAACCTCAGGGACGAAAACACTGCTCAAACAGCGCCAAAAGTAAGCCGCCACCCACCGTCAATCGAACCCAAGGTTCCAAATTAGTGTCGGACCACACAACAGACAATGGTTATCACACTCCGGAATCTCTGAAGAATCCATCACAATGCATGAAGCATGAAAATGGCCAAGCCAGCAGATAGCATATCAGTACAGATAAGGCCGAGGCGTAGCTTGGACAATGGGGGACAAGGAGCTGTTGAGAAGCAACCAAAGGGCACGGAATGCATATGCTTGCAAACATGGCACACCATTGCACCCAGATGCACCCCCGGGGTGCCTGGATCCAAACGAAATCGACGTCATGTTCAAATAACGTGTCACATGGTCACTGCAATGCAACAATAATGTGGTGCCTACCCACGTGCCCATACACTACACACACCACATCCCAGCCATGGGGGAGCGTCGGTGGTTGGGGTGGTTGCCTCATATCTGTGGCACTGTCATTGGTTACTGCTGTGTCTGCGCCCGGCGGATTCTGTACTACTGCGATGGGTGACCCATTAAGCACGGTTCAGCCCCCCCCCCCCAAAAAAAAACCCGGCCATTGCGCAGTGGTCATGGAGCCATGCTTACATGCCGGGGGTCTTTGGCTCAAACCCAGCTACACTCACTACTCTTTCCCATGACCACAGGCACCAGAGCAGTGACGGCCCGTGCGGTACTGTGGTCGGGAATAGCACATCTTTGAGGTCTGGGATAGTGCATGGGGCGCCCGTCCCAGAACGCTGCTACGGCTCGCTGAGAACGGAAGTGGAGTATCTGATGGCAGCGTCGGGTGTACCCAGAACCTGGACAAACTCGTTGGGATGGAGAGACGGTGGGCGTGGCGAGGGACCAGGTCTTGGATCCGCGCCCTACGTCCGATTGGGTGAAAGGCCCATGGCTCCTCCTCCTCCTCCTCCTCCTGCCCCCCTCGTCTGTGCAGTGGGACAACATTTCACCCACAAACTCCCCCGATCGACACCAAAGACCCCAATCAGCAAAAGCGGGTGAGCTGAATGACACAATACCGGATATTCGAACCCATCTTTCCCTCCACACGTCCCAACATTTCACTTGTGGCCCCGTTGTGGCCCCAACCGGTACAATCCTGAAAAAGACAGTCAGGCTGCAGTGCCTAGCATTTGCGTCAGTCCATGGGAGGGGACATTGGGGACTGGCAACAATACTATTTTCTGCCATTCAACACAACACGATGAGAAGGAGATTTACTGCGTATGACAGTGCGCAAGCAAGCGTCACCACATAAAGCAAAAAAGGTGGCTTGTTAGTGGCCAAACAATGATTGCTTGGTGCATGGCAGTTGTGAGGGCAGTTTGAGACTGTTGCTGTTGCTGTTGCTGTTGATGTAGCATTAAAGGGCCCTTGGGGCCCACTGTCCACTTTAGTCGAACAATTGCCCCACTGCTCTCCCTCTACGCATGTCAACTACTCCCCCCCCCCCCCCCGGGTCTAAACAACGGTAGCGGTAGTAAAAGTCTCACATTTGACGGAAACAACCCTAGGTGTTGTTTAGACACGGGTGTTGTTTGCGTGCGCTGCGAAAAGACACATGCACTGCGGGCAAGGCAAAGCATCATTGAGGTCCAGACAGCTGTGTTTGTAAAGGTGCATCGAAATGTGTTTTTCTAACATGCCTGAGAGTTCACAATCTGGTGATAGAGGCCCACAGACAAGGCAATATAGTGCTGAAAATTTGATGAACTTGCACCTTTTCATACACGGGCCTGTGCTTTCTCAGCAGCTGGGCTAGAATTTCGTCCCGTAAACTGATGAAAGGTGGAACTAGCCCCCTTATCTGCGTTGGGTCACAGTTGGGTGCGACACTACTGGCTACACATTACCCCCACCACTACCAATCATCATGCATTCGCTAAGAGCGAAGCAAAGAGCAAGGGAGTATGAGGGAGGGCAAAAACACATGGTGCAAAACTAGCATCCTCAGAATACCATCCATAACCCCCACAGCACTGAAAAAAATGGATGTTCCGGGGTTACACGACATTGGAACCGCCGAATTCCATTGTTCCAAAAGTTGCGGAAACAGGACGAGGTGTTGTTGAGACAAGGGTGTTGTTTAGACACCCGGGGGGGGGGGGGGGCAATCTATACCATCTTGTCCTGCAGAAGCATCGGAAACACAAAGCGAAGCAATTGAAGCACTGGGTGAATCATTGGAAGAGCAGATCAGATTAAGTGAACCTGGCGCAGACGGTTCTAAGTGGCCAAGCCCAGACACTTTGAATGAGACTTTGGCATTCAACGTTTCGTCTCTTGCTGCACCTGCCTGGCCTGTGCCAGACGCCAACACAGCCCTACCATCCACCACCATCATTACCTGAGTCTTCCTCAGAGCCAACACCAGGGGCAGGATTCTCAGCCATCCGTGATTTAATTAAAAAAATAGATCTGTGATTTCCCCTGATTTTTCGTGATTGCCTGTGACTGCTTGTTTCATAAAAGGGGGCCATAATTTTGAAGGCAGTAGGCACAAAACACCTCAGAAAATGGCAGGTGGGCAGAACACAACTTGATACCACACATTTAATGACCGGAAAGGCGGCTCAGGGCCCAGTGAAGCGGCACTCAACATTACTGTTGCAATGCAATCCCACAACAGCCTTGTGTAGAGTGGTGCTCGTTTTTTGCTAGTTTTTGGCATCAATGAGACCTGAGTGGTTGCCACAGTTTCAGCTGGCTAGCTCACTGCAGTGTTGTTGCTACCCTCAGGCTGTTCAGGTTTGGGTTCCATAAGTGCTGAAAATCCAGAGGTTTTCACCAGCTTTGGGTCATTCATGCTTTGCTTTCTTGTGCTGGGGAATGGCAATATGTCGTTTTGCAGTACTCTTCTCCTTGGGACAAATTGGCTGTTCACAAAAGCGACACCACATGCTGTCCGCTTGAACTACCATGTCATCAGGAAACTGCCGGGCTCTTTTCAGAGGAGTCCTTGTTGCACACAGGTCCATTCCCTTGCATGTTTCTTGCCTTCGCCTTTACTTTGTCATCAAACCTAGAGCCTGAGGTGCCAGAACCAGACATTAGTGTGCACAGAACTGCAAACAGGACAATTGCATTTGGCGCAACACATGGTGACATCAATGTGGTGGGGAATTGCAAACAATGGAACTACATGTGGGACAGTCCTGGAGATACCTGGACTGGGTCAAATAAAAACATGACACGTCAATCAAACTGAATTTGTGATTATCCGTGATTTTCCGTGGCATGGACAAGCAATATTCCTTCCAAGGCTCTGGAACACACAATGGATGATGCATGGTTCAAAAACACAGCTTTAAGCAAAATCACTCCTGGCCATGACACAGGTTCATTCAGGTTCTCTGTCACAGTTACACGCGCACAGTGCAATAAAGCTTGCACCATGCCATGTACTCTCAATTCAAGTCAGCCCAAAGTGGAAACAAAACAGTGAAGCCTAGAGAGAGTCTCACACGATACACCGCCTCACCAGCTCTGATCCTCTTCACAACAACCTTAAAACCCCGGAAAATTCCCTGATGGTCATCTCCACACCCTCAGAGCCCAAGGCAACATCCTGAATGCATCCATTTCCTCCAGAATTTTTCTGCCCGCACGCAGTCAGCGCTCCACAATGCACACACACACACAGCACATGCAGAATGTCCTGTACACTTTCTGAGCACATCCAGAGGTTATCCAAGGAATACACAGCTGAGACTGCAACTGTGCCAAGCTGATGATGTGGTGTGTGCCACAGAGGGATGCTGAATGGAAAGGGGTAAACTTCACGAGGCAACATAAAAGCAGACGTTTTTCTGGACATGCCTTCATTCTGCGCCCCCCACCTCCCACCCCAAGAATAGTTGCCACAAGGGGAGGGGGGGCGTTTCTGCGAAATGTGAAGTCACGGGGTTTTGCCTAAAATTGGCCACTTCGAAAAAGGGGGGGGGGTTTACCCCTTTTGCGCGCAACTGAAATTTTCCAAACGCGCCGGGAAGGGTTACCTTGGATGTGCAGAAGTGTATATTTGTCCATTTTTGGGGCATGCAGAAGGAAATTGGGGGGTATTTTGCCTCAAAAATGACGGATCTTTGCATGCTTACTTGATGCTACTGTTTCACATATCGGGTGTGGCAGGGATGTGGTGGCCTAAGGGGTTAGCATACAACAACGGAGGCCTCCACTCTACCTCCTCACCAATGCAATGGTGGTTGTAGCCTCCCACACCCCCTGGCCGGGGGGGGGGGGGGGTATGGACGATTTCTCTTCGGCGCGGCCCAACACTGAAGAGGGTGCCTCACAGGGTGCCCAATCCTACAAGGCGTACGTTTCGTCACGTTTCGCGTTTCGCATCACCGCTTCATGGGGAGCCCAATCCCACAATGCGG
Source organism: Eutreptiella sp. 'Long Island Sound 2002' (assembly GCA_964036045.1). Taxonomy (NCBI): domain Eukaryota; phylum Euglenozoa; class Euglenophyceae; order Eutreptiales; family Eutreptiaceae; genus Eutreptiella; species Eutreptiella sp. 'Long Island Sound 2002'. Next base: position 51,143,075 of record OZ038390.1, read on the forward strand.
TCGTTTCAGGTTGTTTCGTGTTTCACGGGGTGCCCAATCCCGGAACTTCGGTTGTGCCAACAACACGTACATCATCTGTCACGCTATGGTTGTGTGTTATTGTGTGTCTTGCGGCAATGCGCGGAACCGGTTGATGCATGCACTTTGCACCCAAAAAAAGGCTCCCTAGGGGATAGACCCATCTACGACTTTCACTACAATATCCATTCCTCAAGGCACTCCTTGCATTGCGTTCGTCGCAAGCCCCCGGCCATAGCGTAACGTCTTATGCACCTGCATGTGTTTTGGAGCGCTACTCGACTTCCGTTCTGGTGTTTCTCGGGGGTCCCCATCAAAGGGGACAAAATCAAAAGTGGCAGCCTCACCCCTGCCTTCTCGGGCGCCCAAATGAGGGCGGAAGTGCTATGTAACCCCGCCTTCTCGGGGGTCCCCATCAAAGGAAACAGAAGTGGCCGCCTCACCCTTACCTTCTCGGGGGCCCACATGAGGGCGGAATTGCTACGTAACCCCTGCGTTCTGGGGGATCCCCATCAAAGGGGACAAAATGAAAAGTGGCTGTTAGACGGCTTCTTTCGCTAGGGGCTCCAATCGAAAAGCGTGCTATGGTTACGGTTTCAAAAAGAGTGTATGGACCCCCCCATGCAGGAACCCTGAAATTGCAATCTTCAAAAGTTGTAAAATAGATGCTCATATACATGACATTTGTGGAAAACAACTACAACACACACACACATGGAAACAAACAATAGTCACACACCCAGTTTTTGTGTTTTTTTTTTCAACATCCATCATAAGCATGACAAAAAAGGACCTTTTTCAAGCAGTGCACACTACAGCTCGACCGTATCTATACCTATGTCATGTGTCACACGGTACAACAAGGGAAAAAATTACAATCCTCACTCAAACAGTTGCAGCAACATGATGCTGCCTCACCCCTGCCTTCTTGGGGACCCACATGGGGGCGGAAGTGCTACGTAACTCCTGCATTGTCGGGGTCCCCATCAAAGGGGACAAGAATGGCCGATGTCGGGTCGTCAAGTGGTAAAATGCTATGAGGGGTGGTCCTTAAGGGCGGCCCTGAAAAGAAAAAATTTAGTTCCTTAGGGACCGCCCCGATCAGAAGTGGCCCAAAAGTGGCACATTGGCTACAAAAGTCCATATCCTCAACACAAGGGGCAACTTTTCTCCAACTGGAGTGGTAGTGTGAGGTGCACTAAGCAAACCCTTCACCCAAAAAAGGGGGGGGGGGTTTGGTTGTATGAAAACCTTACTTTTGCCTAAAAATTTGGCCAACGAAAAAAGGGGGGGGGGTATGTAAAACCCCCCATGCTGTCGTTCTCCACAGATGCGCCCCCCCCGCCTTGGTTGCCACCTTCAATTTTCCTGTCTCTGCCCCCATTTACCTCTGGTTTCCCACAAAAATGGGGTGCACAGGAGCAATGTGCTTAGCCATAATCTGGCGATGGTTATCACCCCAGGTATCACACCCTCAACAATCTGCATGGTTTAGTCTCAAGTGTCCCTGCTGGCTCCAACAAGGCGCAGTAGGTGCCCCCATAACTCCAGTATGTCTTCAGCACAAGGGGGGCGGCCTGTTCGAATCTTGACACCCAACCGTGTGCAAAAATTTTTGGGGGTCCGGAGGGGGGGGGAGGGGGGGGTAGGTGGGTTGGCCGGTCAGCCGCCGGCGTCGGGGGGGGGGGGGCGTGGGTACCCCAACACACGTACCTCAAAATGATCTCCATGACGCGCTGATCATTTGGAACATACACAACTGGGGTGAAATTTTTTTTCAGAAAAAAATTGCCTATCTCCCATTAGCCAAGGTCTGACCCGGAGGTCAGGTCAGGGTTCAAACTTTTTTTTTGTGTTTTTCACCCATTTTTGAATTCTCCACAAAATTCTTAGTATTTTGAGTGCAGACACATAGGGTAAAAAAGAAAATTACCCGCTCAAGAGGCCAAAAAAAAAATCCGGCACCTTCAGCACCAGCACTTTCCCCCAAAATATCACATTGGAGAAAGACGACGTCGAAAACTTTGGGGGTCTGGAGGGGAGGGGGGGGGGATTTGGCACCAGGCCTTGGTGGTTGGCTCTATTAGCCTGTGGCGGCGCCTATTGGCCTCTCGCCCTTGAACCTTCTGCAATGACAAGCAGGCATCCGCACTACTGTGGGCATCCGCACTGGTGGGGGGGGGAGGGGGGAGGGGGTTGGGTATCAAGATTCGAAACCCCCTTGTTTCAGCAAGGTGACGAATCCGCCCCCACCTGTCCCAAGCTTGTTCTGTACGGCGGCGCAGCAGCCCACACCCAGACCACAAACACCTTTCGGTGTTGGGCCAGACATCTTGATTGCCCTCCCTCCCTGCTGGCCACTCGCGCCGTCCTAACACGTTTGAACAAGACAAGGCCGTGCTATCAGAAGGGATCGGAGTAGATACACCCAATGGCATGTGGTGCAGTAGTTTTGTTGTTGCCTGGCCTGTACACACCCTGGGGTGTAGTAATGTCAGGCACTCAGAAAGAGCATCCGGGACTACATCAGCAGTGTCACCTGCAACCATCTGCGTAACTGGGTGACCCATCGCCGTCGGTTGCTTTCGGAGTGAGCTGCGGCTGCCATGCCGCAGCGACATGTGCAGTAAGCGTTTCTCAATTGGGATATCTCGCAGCCTCAACATCAGAAGGACAGAAAACTGGTGAAAGATGAGCTGCAGTCTCCCAGGCCATCAATGCGCAAGGCCTGAGCTTGCGGGGCAGCCTCAGCTTGCCCCAGCCGTGTGCTGAGCTCGGGGAGGGACTCCACGACGGTCTTCCGGGCGTTGAGCTCCTCCACGATTGCTGAGATGTGATGGTGTGGGGGAGGGACTTCACACTGCGTGCCTGATGGAATGGCGGTGCTCCACCAGTCCATGCTAAGGTGGGGTGGGTGAGGGAAAGTCGTTGGTTTCTCCAATGTGTGCAATGGATTACAGATAGCCACACACGATTCATTTTAGAAAAAGAGTGGCTGGACATCTGGACCCTGAAGCCGCCCAGGGCGTCCTGCACACCCCGGCGCAGCCCCTAGACTTGGCCTTGGAGATCATGTCCTTTGGCCCGTGTGACGTTCAGCGCGTTCCCCATGTGCCCCCGGACGCGTTGCAGCAGGACCCGGAGCTCTGAGACGGCGGCGATCACGACGTCCCTTCAGGGCACCCACGCTTTGTTTGCCCCTGAGCCACATCCCTTTGTGCACCAGCGCTGCCGCTTCGCCATTTGCTGCTTCCGCCTCTGCATTGTTCCCGCTGGTGGTCAGGCTGGTGGTCGGGCTGGTCAGATGGCACTACAGTTGCCCCCCCCACCGAATGGGGGGAAGTCCCTACGGCTTCCCCACGGTACCAACAGGCAGCAACTCAGTTGAAGGCACTCCACTGGACGGGCTGAGTATCCCGGCCAAAAACTCAAAAGGACTGAAGGGAGAAGGTTAGGAGGCTCTTTGGATATCCTGAAGTCCTGGGGCCATGAGCAACGGATACTGAGCTCGCATATACCCCCGTGACACAGGCATATGGTCATAGCTGGAGTCGTGTGTGTGTGGGGGGGGGGGGGGTTCTTCGGTCGTGCCTCAGCCCCCTTGGCCGGCACCTGCTTTCCTCCGCTGCACTTCGTGACCACTGGTTTGGTGGCGCACATGTCGAAGCTGCTGAAGACAAGCTGCTGCTGGCGGTTGTCCAATAGCATGCCGTGCTCGGGGGACGTGAGCGTCTTGGGGGATCTCCATTCCATGCGTCATGGGAACATGAGACGAGCCCCAGGTCTGACGAACGCCGGCCCTCCAGAACAGGCCGTTGCTGAAAGGCCCCCCGGGGGGGGGGGGGGGGGGGCAATAACGTCGGGTTGCAATGTCCGCCTTAGGCTCCAGCCGCGCGTGCTCCCCACGGCCTTCACCGCCCACTGCCCCCTCGTTTGGCCTTCGGTCCGCGGAGCATCAGCGCACTCAATGCGCTGAGGTCTTGCCGTCCCCTGGGCCCCGCTGTTCGCTACGGATTGGTCGGGCGTTCTGGCTTGGGGACCCCACTGGGTCTGGCGTACACACCGGCCAGAGGTCAGGTGTGCTGGTTGCTGGCCCCGCTCGGCCCACACTGCCTCGGGCGTTTGGCGGGACCTTCGGTTTGAGAACTCAATGGGTACAGGCGCATACGTCCGTAGGACCCGGATTGGGGGGGGGGGGGGGTCATTAGGGTCCTGGCATACCCCAGCCGACTGACCCACCCAGATCAGAAAAATTTTCCTCAGGAAAAGAAATGAAATCTATAAAATGGGCCCGAAGTTGAAGGCTGATTTTTAGAGACACAATCTTTTTGGCCTCTCAGCACCCGCCCCCCCACCCCCCGGCGGGGGGTGGGGGGCGAAGCAATGGCGTGCCCCAGACCAGCCCTGCGCCGCCCGCCAGTGACGGGCTAGTCGATTGGTGGCTCATGGCCACTCCCATCCACTGAAGTAGGGTCCACTGTTGCGGTTCGGTGAACCACCACATCAAACACGTCCTGCAACTTGTCCCTCCAATCCAAATGAGTGTCAACCAGCGCAGAACAGTCCACGTTCTGGATGCTCAGCCCGTCCACTTCATTCAGCCCGGCCACCGACTGCAGGGTGGCGGTGCGGAACAGGAACCCCAAATACCAGTCGTTTCTGGAGTACGCATTCACAAACTCTCCGACCACGCAATCCGCAGCCTCTTCCCACTGCTGCTTGTTCGTCGTCAAGGGGGCCCCCAGAAAATACACGTTCTCCACCAAATCCTTGCGGCCCTGAGCACTGAGCTCCTTCAGGCACTTGAACAACGCCACGCATCCCACCCCCATTCCTACCAGAGTCACAGGGCGCTTGCCGTGCGCGTTCCGCATGAGGGCCTCCGCCAGAACGGTGCCCGCCTTTCGGGCGCGGTCAACGGCGATTGTGAAGGCCGAGTCGATCATGTCAGAGGAGGCCAGCAGCCAATAGGGCCACATGACCGTAGAGTACGCGCTCATGAGCACCTTCCATTTGATCATTGCCAGCCAAGTTCCCCCAAAGAGAACAGTGGCCTTGGTGATGCCTTCCTGGAGCATGTCGGTGAACACCCGCAGGGGCTCGGGGTCCCATGCGACGTAGTAGCACTCGGCGTACGAACGGCCGGACTCGGTGGTCAAAACGGGGGTCCAGATTTGTCCGTGGGGGTCCCTGTCAGAAGACGCAGACCCTTTGGGCAGGATGCCGCCGACCCCGATGACCACGTGCAGTCCATGACCGGAAGAGAGGTCTGATGGGATGGCGGAGAGAGCGGAAGCAGAGGAAGAGGAAGAGGAAGAGGAAGAGGAAGAGGAAGAGGAAGAGGAAGAGGAAGAGGAAGAAGAAGAGGGGCAGGGGGCCCCAGCTCCCTTGGCCCCAGGCGGAACTTCTTCGGCTGCGGTTGCCAGAGGGGCCGGCACACGGCAGAACTCAAACTCCTGAAGACCTGCCGTGCGACGGCTCAGCTTTGTGGCGGTCATGCGGGTCCCACAGTACCCGAACAACGCGGTGACCATGGCGGGCTTCACATGGAAGAGGACTTGAGTGCCCACCACCCCAATGGCCCCTGCAACAAAGTTGAGGCCGATGGCAGACACAACGCGGGAGGCGCCCATGAAAAGGGCCCCAACGGCCGGGATGATGGCGGTGGAGGCCAGGCCCCCGGTCACAATGAACGCCGCTCCCCCGGCCAAGGCCCCGCCGCCCACTTTGAGCCAGCGCCAGGGGGACTGCGTGGAGGCGGTGTCCATTTTGCCCAATTGGGCGTCGTAGTTGTCCCTCAGTGAGACGGCCAGGGCCTGCTCGTATCGGGCAACGTCATGCCACTTGACACGCAGCCGCATCGCCAACGCTTTGATGAGCACTCTCATCTTCGGCGTGTACTCCCCTTCGCGCAAGCTCAACGCAAGAATATCTGTCGTCATCTTCAGCTTCACGGGGTACGGTAAGCCATGCGCGCTGGTGGAGGCCTTTTCATGCAGCGTACTTCTGACATGCGGTGCCAGGGATCCTTGACGGAGGGACCCTTGGATTTCGCCCTCCAAATGTGGCGGCAGCTGCAGGTGGGCCAAAAATAAAGCCAACACGTGATCGTTCCTCTTCCGTAAAACGTCGGTGGCGACCAGAGAAACGTCATACTTTTGTTCGTCTGGCAACAAATTGAGCTCCAACTGCTCCATGACACTCACATTGTGTCCATTCACAAGGAAGAGCCAAACGAAAAAAAAGAGACACTGAGAAAGTGGCATGCGGTGCAGTATTTACTGTGCTGACCCCATCTTGCCCTTTCCCTTGGGACTTTGTTGGATGAAGCACGGGGAGGAATCCCATCTAGTCCTTGTGGTGCTGACCACAGTTTTTGAGGTCAAAAACGTAACGTGACGTGCCCGCCAGTTGTAGAGGGAAAATGGGCTGGGCCATGCTTGTGAAAGTTGTTTTTGCCCACTACTACATTCTGCTTCCCGCTGCAATCCAATGCTGCATGTTGCCATGGCTAATGTTGCCATTCCGGGCATGGCTGTTGCGTACATTCGGTCCACTAGCGAAAATGTGTGATAAAATCTGTCAACATGAAATTATCTACAGGAACCAACACAGGCACCATTGGTGAGATGCAGTGCTGTATTTGACACCCTCTCCACTCTCTCACCTCCTTTTGGCATCGACTCCCATCACATGGCCCGGTCAAACACAATTGCACCTGCCCTCATCACCCCACCCCCTTTGCACAAGCACGGTCAATGTCAGGAAAAGGGACGACAGCACAGGGCGGTGGTGCTTAGACAAGGTTGTGCTGGCACACGACTCATGGTACACCAAAGAAGGGACACACCAAAAACAGGCCATGGCTTAGTGACAACCGTGACCTATACCGAAGGGGGGGGGGGCTCAGAGGCCAAAAAAAAGTTTGTGTACCTGAGATCGACCTCCAATTTAGGGCCTCTTTGGTAAATGGCAATTTTTTCCGAAGGAAAAATTTTCTGATGAGGGTGGGTTGGTGGGTGGGTCAGGCGGAGGAGCCCAGGCTGCCATTCGCCCCCCCCCCCCCCCTCCCAACACGGTAACAGTAAGCCGTGACCTGACCAAAAATCTGTCCAAACCTCACTCAGACCAGCATTCCCACATGAGGGCTCTACAAAATAATGTGCAGCTAGAATTCGGAATGCTCCTGATGCTCTCGCTGGCTATTATAGTGTCAACCTTGCGCCTCCTGTCCTCCTGTCCTCCTGTCCGGATGACACCCGGACAGCAAAATCATTAATGTACAACATATCAAGATCTCCGACTGCATTTGGGGCACTCGAGGCGGTGGAGTGCAGCAGCATCATGAATCACTGCCATCCCATTTACCTCATATTGTATGCATAGGTATTCATAAGGGTGTTGCGAGGGGCCCAGAACAGTAGCAGGAACCCACTCATTCGCACTGCTGCGGTTGTAGGTGACAGGGGTACGAACCCAAGACCATGACATTGTGTTGCTGAGCTATAGACCAAGGAATAGCATGTACAATGCAATCCTCAGGGCATGTAGGGTGAAATGGGGTACCAGCTCAGGAACACAGCACCTCACGAGGCAACAACAAAAGAGAACAATGGTGTCAGATAAATTATCTAAATAAAAAAGATGCACGGTGCGCGCACGGTGCATCCCGCTCCCCCAATATCCCTCGTTGTCACTAGTGCTTGACCACAAATCAACGAATCAACAAAACAATTGTGGACTGCTAAATGTCACCGACGCTGACACTAAGGGTAAGCGAGCAGTCAAAATTGACACACGAATATCAACAAGTGACTTACTTCCACAGTACTCACACATATGCACAACAAGAAGACATGCTCAAAAATACAGCTCCAATCATGCGAAGGTATCCACTGGGTGCCTAGTCCAATGTATGGCAAGGTGCCAAATTAATATGGCCCACACACCTGCTCTACCTTCGGCAACGCCATCATGTGGCATGGAAAACACGAACGGAAGGAAACACATGCATGATCCTCCCAATCACCTTTTAGCATATCTCTTTTTCAAACCCCATTAAATTCTGATTATCTTGATTACACATAAGTGGGAGTAACAAGATGTTGACAGCACAAATGAACCCCCCAAAGCACCCAGACAAGGCACTTCATGATGATTTGCAATGTCTGCAGGCCGTACTTCAGGCTGTAGTCTCGGGGTTACAGCCACGAAAAAAGCGGATTGTGGCGACACATCCCATGCAGTAAAAAAAAAGTGCTCCTTCCCATGGGTGTACTTTTGGGACCTGGGGCACCCCCCCATGCTTCTTGTGCAGGGCCATGAACATTCAACTGTCGTTTATTCCATGAGGGTGCTGGTAGGGACAAAGATTCAGGCTTTCTGAGGGTGCCGCCCGCGCACCGCGCACACTGCATCATTGAAGTATCCTGGGTTTTACGCCATGCTGCAGAGCATAGCCCCAAGACTTCAAAATGGAGCAGCGTGGTGACTTGCGGCGCGCATGCGCATCAGGGTTCACAGATGCAGCCAAACGCACATGCCCTGGTGCACTCTGTGCACCGCGCGCACCGCGCGGGCGGCACCCTCTCTGCTTCAGCGGCCCAGACACATAAATCGGCGGAGGCTAGACCTCGATTCACCCAAGAATTGGCACCCATGGTCGCTGCCCGCTTCGCAGGATTCCCAGCAGCAGCAGTGGTGCTAAACCGGCAGCACTCCTGGTCCTAACCCTAACCCATAAGGTCTGTTGGGTGCTCACAGCCTTCACAGCACGGCACAACAGGGCAGACTGCACACATCATTGCTTACTTCCACGGACGCCCTGGAACAATGTCCCAGCGCAGTGGCGCCCGACCGCCTCATTCCCTCTCTGTCCCCCCTGGATATTAGTAATCCCCATGTACATTGGAGGTCAGTCAATCTGTGAAAAGGCATTGTATGTGACAACGGATGTTCTGGTCAGCCGTCTTGAACTCGCCACTATGGCACGCCCTCGCTTGCCAGGGCACCATCTCGGGCACTGAAGTTCCTGAAAATTTCAGGAATGCCTCGCCACCCAGTGGTGCTTGTGAAACGGGGCTTGCACAAGGACGGGGTGCGGGACTTGGAAATGTGGAGTGACTTCTGTTTGCCATCAAAAACAATGTCATCACACCATGTTTCTCTGGGCATAGTGTGCAGAAATTGTTGGCATCCCCCCCCAAAAATGGAAACAGATGAGGATTGGGACAGCATTAGGGAGTGCAGCCACAGCCCCCCACCAACATTCTTTATGTCTGAATTGGTGTGAAATCCCCCAAAAAGAGTACTCCCTCCCCTGAACACTGATGGGTAACAAATAGGGCATGTGAAGCCTGCCCATTGGGGCAAAAGGCTGCGTACACGAGCAGGGTTGGGACCACTTCTTCCACCCCTTGCCCTCTCCCCCTCGCCGGCATGTCCTGATGCATCTTGGACGTCCTTTGCCTCTGTAAAAAGGCTTTGTACTTGACGCTGGATGTGCTGGCTGGGTTTGATATTGTCTTTATGGCACACCCCTCCGACACAACGACCTGCATCACCCTGGCTCTGCCGTTTCGTGACAAATTGGGAAAATTGCGCAATGCAGACACGAGGTTAGTACCCTCCCTCCCCGGTGGGCAACCATGGCCCAGGTCACAGATAAAAAAAGGTCAGACGGGGATCCAAGACTCCTGCATCAGGTGTTTCGCCACGGATTCTAAGCTGCACATGGACTCACCCGGTGCAGAAATGGGCTGCATTCCAAGGCACAGGGTTGTGCACTCAGCCCCTCTTTCCCAGATTAACCCACAATCAGTCTTGATATTGTATTTCAAGACAAGAGGAACTTTCAAAATTGGAACGTTGAGGGCAAGTGATAACTCCATCCATGAGGGCGCAACCAATAACAAGCACCCATAACCAGAGACTAGAGACCCATGTGTGTAGGGTGCAAATCGTTGACCACAAAAAGTGCAGTCAAAAACAAACCGGTCAGACGGTGTCGCTGTGATTAGATAAGGCCATGCTGGCAAAAAAGGGCGTGTGCCTGTGTCCGGAGTCGCATATTGTTGCCCAAAGGCAATGGCTGGGGTGTCTCACCAGCCCCCGTTCCCAATCTGCACCTTCTGCAGCACTACTCCGCACCTCGGCCTCTGGAGGTTCCGGTTTGTCAAGCGGAACTCTGTCCCTCGGCAGTATGTGCACTAAGCCCCGCGGGCACTGCCTGGCAACATGCGGACAATTGGCAGTACTCGGGTTTGCCCGCAAAACGCATTCCGTCGGCATTATCCGCAGAAGAGATACCCGCAGCACCAAACTCCTCGGCTTTACCCTCAGCACTCAGTTCCTCGGCAGAACGAGTCCTTGCGGCACCATTTTGCAGTGCCCATATATAATTGGTGTGTGCACTTGGAGAAGCGGAAGAGAAGTGCCCCGAAGAAACACAAACACAAACGCACGCACGCAAACGCGCGCGCACACACACACACACAGACAAGCTACACAATAATGCATACGCAAACAGATACTCACACCAACACGCAGGCAAACACAGACACACGATTCGGACACAAACAGAAACAGAGGCCTCCACAGACCCTTCCCCTTCACACAAAGCCACAAACAGACAAGCACACAACACACAGAAAGATTGCTTCACGTTTCATGCTCGTGGTGCAAACTGCTGCCGAGTAGTCACCACTCCCTTCATATGTGCCTAAAATACCTTCCAATGACGAGTCTAAGTGAAACTAATCACCGCGAGAGCTGATTTCTTGGGAACGCAATTCTGCTGCCCGCAATCCATCCTGTGCAATCGGACGTCACAATTTTATTAGGCCAAGCATCTTCCGCCTTAGGGACCACAGCCCCAGTCGCAGCCCCAAACCGGGCCAAGCCCAGCTCCGGCCCCCACGCCCCAGCCCCGTCGCCAAGCGCCGTTTGCAGCCCCGGCCCCATCCCGACACCAACCCCAGCCCCAGCCATTTCCCGCCGCAGTCCCCAATCCAGTCCCCAGCCCGCCCCAGAGCCAGCACCGACCCAGCCACAGTCCGGGAGGGCATTGTGTGGCCAACTGAGGTGGTTTGCTGGAGGTCGTCCACCAGTGCCTATGATGAGAGGATGGTGTGGGGGCGGAGTTCAATGACGGTGCTGATAGCAATGCATTGCAGTGAGCATGGGCTGGCTCGAGCGTGATACCAGTCAGGCCCATAGACCGGGATCACTAGACCAAGCTGAGTTCCGACTTGAGCTCGTACATTTCGTCTTTGGGAGGCCTGTGCCCGGGAGTGGCGAAGAACAACCCCATGCCACTGACCCAGATGCTGCCCTCCTTCCCTCCGGTGCCGCTGTCATCCCAAATGCACTGGGGCATCCCCCCGTAGGCCTTCACCCACCTTCGTGGCACGCAGCGCACACTGTCAAGGGCCGGAGGCGCAGCGCTCGTGGTCGCAGCCATCCCCATGGCAACGAACTGGGGCGCCGGCGGGATGGGCAGCCACGCATACAAATGGGTGCCTCCGTGTTGCTTGCTCCAGACCTGCTTGTAGCGGACGGGGCATGGGCACAGGTGGTCCAACACGGTGTCCGCGTACTTTGCCTCGGCCACCGCTGTCAAGTCGGGGTACAGCTCGACGACCGCGCCCCGCGGCGCTGCTGCACCGTCTGTGGCGTAGTGCCCGATACAAACGATGCGCTTCCCCTTCCTCTTCGTCATCGTCTCCCGCTCCTCCGGGGCCCAGACCGTGCACACGCTGCGGCTGCCCGTCCCCTGCGACGACCAGACGGGTTTGAACGCCGTGTAGGTCCGGGCCTTTGCCGTGAAGCGCCGCAGCACGCGGTCCGGGAGGGCCCCGGGGGCCGTGCCGCCGGTCTCCGTCGCCTCCCATTCAGCCTCATCGAAGTCTTCGTCCGGCGCTGGCCCGTCGAGCGTCGGGACCAGCGCCTCCTCCCCCTCGGCCTCCGCGGCCATAGCCCCGCCCCCCTCGGCCTCCACAAGCGCAAACGCGGCCTTGAACTCCTGCAGCGTCAGGCTCTCCCCGCGGGGCCCCGTGGCTGCACGCACCAATTCACGCAGCGGGGCCTCGCAGCGCGCACGCGGCATGCCCAGCCACTCGCAGCCCCGCAGCAGCTCTGCGAATGACAGCCGCCCGTCGCGGTTGGCGTCGAAGACTCGGAACGCGTCGTGCGCCCACATCCGCCGGGCCGCCAGCCGCGCGCGCACACGCGACTGCAGCACCCGCCGCGGCAGCACGTGGTATTCCGTTGGAGTCACAAGGACTGGCCCAAGCGCCGTCGTGGCGGGGTCGGTGGGGGGGCGGCGGCGGCAGCGCCGGACCTCCGAAAAGAAGGCCGCGCGCGCGGCGGGAGCGTTCGGCTGCAGGGCCGCAATCAGGCGCCGCGCGTTGGGGTCGCTGTAGTGCGTCTCAGAGTCCAGGAAGCGGTAAGCGGCCGCGGCAGTCGCGCGCTGAGTCGGCGCCAGCACGAGGGGGTCGAACCCCCCGGTCGCGTCCAGGAGGGCAAAGGACGCCGGGAGGCTGCGCAGCGCGACCTGCGGCGCAGCGGTGACGTCGGGGGGTAGCGGCAGCGCCGGGCTCATATGCAGGACCCCGCGGAGGTGCTCGGCCTCGGAGAGCGACAGCGCGCAGAAGTAGCGGCCCGCCTGCGACTGGAAGCGCCCCCGCGCGAGCACCAGCGCCTGCCAGTCCGGGAAGGAGGCAGTCTGCTGCGCGGTGACGTTGGCGAGGGAGGGCCGCACGTGCGGGTCCGTGGCGTCCACGTCCATGGCCTCCAGCAGCGCATGGACCCCCGTGAGAGGGATGGCGCCCTGGCTCTCCGTGTCGACCAGGTCAAAGGCCTGCTGCAGCAGAGGCACGGCATCCGGCGGCAGGGCCGAGGGCTGCAACGCGGGGCCGGGCCCCAAGTGATGCGTGTCCGGGACCCACTCCAGGACCATGACGCAGTTCTTGAGGCGGCGGTACGTCTTGAGGGACCAGCTCGGGCGGTAGTAGTTCTCGCTGAGCCACAGGTCCGGGGGGAACTGCAGAGGCCGGGGCTTCTCGAAGAGGGCGGTGTGCACGGCGAACTCGGAGCACGGGAAGAAGTGGGGGCGGCGCTGTGTGGGGGGCAGGGCCAGCGTGGCCAGCGGCCAGGGCTTCGGGGCCTCCTCGTCTCGGCTGTACTTGGCCCGCGCGGCCTCCTCGCACTGGCCCTCCTGCTCGCGCTCCTCCTCCACTTCTTTCTCCTCCTCCTTCTCCTCCTCCCGCTCCTGCTCCTCCTCCTCCTCCTCCTCCTGCACGACCTCCGTCTCAAGCGCCAACTGCAGACCGCCCCCCTCCAGCCCATCCCTCTCCCCGCCCCCCGCCGGCGCCCTCTCGCCCTCGTGCACGGCCACGTCGCGGATCAGCCGCTCCGCCACGCGCCGCGCCGCCGGGTCGTCCAGAAGGCTCTCGTGCTTCAGCGCCGCCTCGCGCAGGCGGTCGCTGTGGGTCAGCGTGTCGGTGACGGCGTTGTCGACGGAGTGGTCCACGCGGCCGCGGAACACGTCCACACACTGCTCCTGCAGCCCCTGCTGCTGCGCGGAGTAGAAGGCCTCCCTGTCTTGCAGCAGCGTGCGGAAGGCCCTCTTCCGCCACAGATTCGCCAGGCTTTGGTGCACCAGCAGGTCGTACTGCTGCTGCTCCGTCTGCATGGCATTGAGCACCAGCCACGCGCACACGTCGCACAGCTGCTGCACGTGCGACTCGTACGGGTCCAGGGCCATGTGCTGCTCGTGCCGCTTCTTCGCGGTCAGCCCCAGCCCCGCGGCGCAGTGGCTGCGGATCAATTTGGCGACCTCCGGGATGACCAGGAGCACGATGCGCTGCCCTCTGTTGATCCCCCGCATCCGGAACGCCCCCTGGCTGTAGTCGCGGAACGTCATGTCCTTCCCCAGGGTCACGGCCGCCACGGCGTTGAAGGCCTGCGCGATGTCGATCCCCGTCGTGTGCACCTGATCGTAGAACGTGAACAGCCGCTCTTTGGTGATGCCGCACTGCGACAGGGGGCTCACCCGCAGGCCGTCCCGCATCAGCACCATCTGCCGGTCCTGGCCGTCCAGGAAGACGACGCCCTCCATCGCCGCGAGGCCCCGCTCCAGAAGGTACCGCGCCACGTCCAAGTTCCGCATCCCCGTGACCAGGGCCCCGGTGTCGATCAGCGCGTGGTACGGGGGCTCCCGCCGCGCGATCCGGTCCAGAATGCTGTGCACCGTCCAGTCGGGCGGCAGGGCCTCGTACGCCACGGTGTCGGGGTTGGTCAGGACCTGCAGCATCCGGGCGTCGTCCCCCTTCTCGTAGTGGCACGTGCCGAGCTCCTCCGGGAGGAGGTCGCTGGGGGTCCCCGAGAAGCCCAGGCGCAGGGGGAAGAGGATGTCGCCGCCCAGCTCCTGCCCCGAGGCGGAGAGCTGGATGCCGGTGTGCGCGAGGGTCATGGGGAAGACGCAGTCGTGCAGGTAGTACTCGATGACGTGGGGCTGGTGGTGCAGGAGGAGGTAGAGGACGTCCACCTGCTCCGCGTCCGACGGGTCGACCAGGTCCAGCGGCAGGATGTCGTCGAAGTCCGCCTCCTCCTCCTCCTCCGCCTCGAACTCCAGCAGCAGCTCGGCGTCGGACTTGGGCTTCTGCTGCTGGACGCCCCGGACGTGGCCCCCGGCGAACTGCACCCACTGGACGAAGGTCTGGCAGGTCTTGCGGTCCGGGTAGGGCCCCCCCTCCGCCTGCATGTGGCCGATCAGGGTCGAGAGGGCCAGGGTGAAGTCGGAGCGGCGCAGGCCCTCGTACCGGTACGCGAGGATCGTGTACCCGATGACGATGTCGGGGTGGCTGAACTCCGAGGCGCGGCTCGGCACGTCCTTCCCGACGAACGGCACCGCGAGGTACTGCCGCGACAGCGGCGTCTTCGGGGCGTCGCCCACGGCGCGCTGCAGGTCGTCGGGCCAGAGGAGCCCGTAGCCCACGCGGTCAATCTTCGCGAGCACGTGCGGCAGCAGCGACCGCAGCCAGTCGCGCGCGAGATTGATCATCTTCATGTCGACGTCGGGGATCTCGTTCGCGAGCCCCACGAACTCTTGACGATCCAACTCCCCATTCGTCTGGCACAGGTACGCGAGGAGCTGCTCGTCCCCGATGCCGCGCACGCGGCGGTACCGCAGCCAGAGCAGCATCCAGCGGCCGAGCAGCGGCTTGAGCTGCCGCGTGTAGAACTTGGGGCTCAGCAGCACCAAATGCGGGGCCGTTTGGAGATGGTGTTGCTTCACGCCGTCCTGCACGGCCGTACGGATGCTCTGCAGAAGCACGGCGGCCTCTCGGGAGTCGCGGAAGCGGTGCATCGCCGGCCCCGTCTGCCCCACCGCCTGCAGCACGGCGTCGATCAAGTGCATGGGGATCTGCCACCGGAGGCCCGTGTCGGAGAAGGCGTGCAGCGTCCCGAAGACGTACGTGCCCCGTCGCGCGCGCGCGACGCGGCCGGGCCCGGCCTGCGCGTCCCGTGCGAGGTCCGCGGCGCTCTGCGTGAAGTCCAAGGGCTCCTTCACCCCCAAAGGCCAGTTCAACTCCGACCGCAGCGGGTGCAACAGCAAGTCCACTTCGTCGAGGATCAGGGCGCCTTCGGAGAACAGCCGCAGCACCGCTGCGCACACCTCCATCTCCTTCCGCAGCGCCGGCACCACATCGCCGTCCTGGAGCTTGGCCTTGGCCTTGAGGCCCAGCCGGACCAAAAAGGACTTGTTCATCGTATGCAGCCGCTTGTGTTTGGACTGGTCGACCGTGTGCATGAGCTCGATGAACCGCAGCACCAGCGACTTCAGCGACGTCGGGTTGCACACCACCACCGCCCGCACCTCGCGGGCCTTGGCCAACTTGCGGTACAGCTCGGACTGGACGGCAGTGAAGCGGTTCAGATGGAACGTGTACACGGGCTTGTAGATCACGGCGCTGAAGCGCTCGCGCATCACCGTCCGCGTGAACTCCAGCAACGCGTGCGGCACCACCTGCACCACCAGCCGCTGGCCGTCGCTCAAGAACAGCGCCAGCAGCGGCCCCACGACGGTCGTCTTGCCCGCCCCCATGATCATCTGATGGCACAGGGACTCGGGGGGGTCCGTCTGCGCCCCCCTCAAAAAGCGGTGGATCAGTTCCACCTGCGACTCCCGCAGCAGAATATTGTAAATGAACTCGAACACGAGGTACCGCGGGTCGTACACGTACGAGTCCTTGTCCTTGTCCTTGTCCTTGTCCTTGTCCTTGTCCCTCTTGCCCTTCGTCGCGGGCCGCGCCCGGACGAACCGCCGCCGACCCGCGAGGGCCTCCGCCAGCGCCCGGCACTTGGCGGACAGCGCCAGCACCGCAGGCCCGGCCTCCTTCGTCCCGCGGACGGCGTGCAGTAGGCCCTGCAGCTCCCGGGCCATGGCCATGCACCGCATGGCCTGGGCGATGCGGTTGACGTGCAGCATGAAGTGCCCTGCGAGGCACTGGACGGTGCGCATGCGCTCTGCCGTGAGGAAGGGGTTGAGGCGCTGCAGCACGGCATCGCCCTCGCTGCACATCATCAGCTTCAGCACCAGTTCCATGCAGACGGTCGTCTCTTGCCGGGAGTACTGCAGCAGCTCGTACGCAAGTTTGCGCTGCAGCTTCCGCTCGGCGCCGCAGGTCATGCTGTGCCCGTCGACGGCGTTCACCGCCTGCAAGAGGGACTTGCGCGCGCCCTCCACAAACAGCCGGTCGCGCGCGCACAGCACGGCCAATTGATCTAATAGCCCATTCACAGTTCGTTCCGCCTCCTGAAGCTTTTCATCAAAATGGAAGAACCCGGCAATTTCCGGATCGGAAAACCCAACAAGACTCAGGTCAGTGTGCTCCGCATTGGAGTATTCCGCGAACCACTTCACATCGGTCTCCAGCCTCTGGAGCAGCCTCTTTGCCGCCGGGGACTGTGCGCATGGGTGCCGCCGCACATCGAAGGGCAGGGTCTTGGCCATGGGGGCCAACCCTTGGGCCGTGCGCGTGCGGTGCTGCACAAAACGGTCCATCCCGATGGGATCCAGGGGGCTGCTCACAAACGCCGCCGTGTCCTCCGCGGACACCGCAAGCGACGGCGTGTTCAGGGGCCAGAGCTCACATGCGGTGCGGGCGTAGTCCGTGGCGTGCGGAACGACCCAGAGGCGGTGGGTGAAGATGGCGTTGGGGTCCGGGAGCGCGACGGAGGACGGGGGCTGCCGGATGGGCCAGTCTACGAAGGGCCAATGGACCTGACTGGACCAGTTCGGGTACGTGGAGGAGATGCTTCTGATTAGCCGAGCAAAGGGGTCTTGCCCCGGGAGGTACACTGTGGTCTTGAGCATGCGGTCGTCCTCGAACTTGGGCAGTGTATCCGCCAAATGCGGATTGGCCAAGAGCAGCCGCAGGATCGACATCAGATGGCTCTTCTCCTGCGTCTCTTTGCCCGGCAGCAGCCGCGTCAGGATGCAGCCGTAGTTGTACGGGTCGTCAAAGGCCAGGAGCTGCAGCGACAGCGTCCGCGTCAGGAGCTCGTACAGGAACACGAAGCCCAGCTTGTCCTTGCCGCCCTTGAGGTGCAGCCCCGTGTCCAGCACCCGGCCCAGCAGCCCCACCGCCGCCTCGCCCTGGCACTCCTTCGGGCGTGTGTACGAGACCATAGAGAAGTGCTGCTGAAAGAAGTCCAGCTTCGTCTCGATGCAGCTCTTGTCCGTGACGGTGTCGAAGGCCTGGATGCACAGCTTGGGGTTCACCGGGGGGTACGCGACCGGCAACTCCCCCGTCGCCTGCGCGGACAGCATCCCCTTCCCGGCGCCGGGGTCGGGCTTCTGCAGGTGGGCCCGCAGCAGCTCATAGCGGTTGGCCAACACGTGGGACCCCGTGCGGCTGATCTGCTGCAGGAGCGTGTACTCCTCTTGGGGGCTCAGCCGGCAGCCGCTGGAGACATGGCGGCGCTTGATGATGTACCGCTCCATTTCAGTGCCCACGGCCCACGGGCACCGCATGACGTCGGCAAAGCCGAGCGTGGCCAGGGACAACTTGAGACGGCACGCGTGGGCGTCGGGGTGCGCGTCGTGCGTGAGGTACTGCAGCTGCTCCCACACCTGCGCCTCGTCGTCCTGCATCGGCGTGTCGGTCACGCAGGAGTCGACCATGCGGACCACGGCGTCGTACTGCCGCGACAGGAAGCGCAGCAGCAGCAGGTACAGCGCCGCCGCCAGCGTGCGCGGGAACAGGAAGGCCCGGGAGGCGTGGACGGGGTACACGTAGTGCCGCTGGTCCCCCAGGCGGTCCCGCCACGCCGCGTCGCTGCGGTCCAGGACGAGGTCCGTGGGCAGCAGCGTGTGCGCGGACGCGGCGCCCTTGGACCGCACCTCCAGCCGCCGCGGGAGCGTGAGCGCGGAGACCAGGGCGTACGTGTCGCCGTAGGCGTCCTCCAGGAGCACCGCGTTCTGGATGCCCTGCAGCCCCGCGGCGGCGGCGGCGGTGGCGTCGACGCCGTCCGCCAGCCAGCAGCCCTCGTGCTCGTGGCTGTAGAGGTGCGTGCGCTTGGCCCCCGTTGCGGCGTCGCGCGCCGCCCGCGCGGAGAAGGTGAGGCGGAGGCGCGGGAGCTCGGCGACCGTGATCCGACACGGGGCGTGGGCGTCGGGGATGTCGCTGTCGGACCAGATGAGGCAGTGCGAGAGGTTATCCAAGCGCAGCAGCAGCGCGGACACGATCCTGAGGTAACTACCCTCCGGGGCATACAGAGGGTTCAGTAGTGTGAGCTGCGGCCGCGAGGGGTCAATGCGGCCCCCGGACGGCCACACGTCCGGGGGTTGGTCGGCCGCATCTCCGGGACGGCAGGTGCCTGGGGTGACGGCGGCTCCGGCAGTCCCGGACCCGTAGCGCAGGGGGATGCGGCGGATGATCGCGGACGCCTCCGAGTTGCCGTTGCCGGAGGGATCGGGCCCCCCGAGCGGGACAAGCTCGACCCGGAGCATCGACGGGATTTTGGTTGTCTCGCGGTGCTCGGGGAGCTGGTACCCCACGAGGCTGCCGTCGGCGTTCTGCCAGAACTCGTACTCCTCGAGCAACGCGTCGGGCAGGATCCCATGCAGCAGCCGGCCCGGAACAAGGGTCTGCACGCCCAAGGCCGCCGCAAGGTTCCGGGTGATCACCAGAGACGCCTCCGGACCGCACGGGGCCCGCGGATCACCGGAGATGAGTTTGGGCACCGACTGCCCCCGATGCGAGTGCAGCACCAGCCGCGCCTGCTGGGGGCAGTGCAGGCACCAGCCCAGATCCGACGTGAACGCCAACGTCCGATAGAAGCGCCGGCCGTGCTCCACGACGTTGTACGAGTGCACGGCCGGCGGCTGCCGGAACACCACGACTTCAATGAGGCGCGGGACGGGGCGGCCGGAGCACGGCATATGGCCCTGCAGGATGGCGGCGGGGGACGCGGAGAAGTCCAGGTTCGGCAGGAAGAGGTCAATCCCGGCAAAGTACTTCTGCATGTACGGCTGCAGGATGTCCCGGATCCAGCTGTCCCCGTCCTTGTCCATGAGGGCCCCGAACAGCGGCCGCGTGTGGAAGATGGGGACGGCGCGGGCGTCCGGCAGCCAGTGATGGAGGTCGTGCCCCCGCCCCATGAGCCGGAACTGCGTGCAGGCCGCGGTGCGCCGCACCTCCGCACACTGGACGCTGTTGCGTGCGCTGATGGCCCCGAAGCGCTGCGTGAAGTCTGGGAACTGATTCGCCCAGTCGCCCAGGAGCTGCAGCTGGTGCTTGCGGACCGTGAACTCCGCCAACTGCACATTGATCTCCGTGTCCACTTTGTGTGTGGTCATGTGCCGGAGCCAGACATCGTAACTCATGGGCCCGTCCGTCCGCTGCTGCAGTTCCCCCAGGTGACGGTCGAGGGCCGCTCTCTCCGCGTCCGGCACAAAGCGCCCGGCACAGCCCTCCATCTCCAGAGTGCACCAGGCCGGCCTTGCCCCGGCGGTTGCGGGCGCACGCGCGTCGCGCAGGGCCTGGCCCACGTGGCGCGCGCACACGAACTTCTGATCCGGGCCCCCGTTGTAACTGATGGCCCCCAAAACGGTGCCTAGCACCGCGTCCCGTTGCTGCGGATGCTCTTCGAGCCACGCCAGAATGGCCTTGCGGTGGCACTGCCACAGCGCAAAGACCTCCGTCGGAGGAAAGCCCAGGTCCTGCCGCGCGTGCTCCGGCTGCGTCCGCGCGGCGGCGCCGTCCCGCAGCCGCACCTCCGCGTCGAACTCGTAGTTGTTGTTGATGTAGCACTGCGCGACCAGCAGCGTGGCCACGGCGGTGATGTCGAGGGCGTCGGGCTCCACGTTCCTGTGCAGGAACGCCAGGTGCGCGTGCACCGTGCACGCCATGTGGAACACGCGGTCCCGTGACGCCCGCATGCACCAACGCTCCAAAACCCGCGAGGCCTGGTCCGTCAGACGGCGCCGCGTGCGCGCCTGCCACTCGCGCAGGACCTGCTGCGCGTCCGCGGTGCAGTGCAGGCCTCGGGTGTACGAGGCCCAGCCGCACGCGGTGGTGCGGGGGGCGACGCACTGCTGCCCGAGCCACTGGGCGTGCTTCAGGAGGAACAGGGCGAAGGCCTCGACGCGGACGACGAGGCGCAGGACGTAGAGGATCATGGGGCAGGCCGCGCCCACGTAGCGGCCCGTGTCCTTCTCCAGGGCGTACTCCAGCATGTCCTCGAGGGTGTGCAGGACCTGCGCGGGGCTGTGCTGCAGCTCGTTGAACAGGAGGCCGCAGGGCGTGGCCAAGTGGTCGCGCGTGGGCGCGGGGACGGCCTCGGGGCACGGCTTGTCCGCGCTGGACTGCCACAGCGCGGGCTCGAAGAGGCAGGCGTCCAGAACGCCCTGCAGCTCCGGACTGGCCAGCGCGCCGATCCGGTTCTTGTCCGCGAAGAACTGCAGCAGCAGCGGGACCCGCAGGTACGGCACCGTGAGGTACTGCAGCAGCAGCTCGCAGTCCCGGGGCCCGAGCCGGCCCCCGAAGTCCGGCAGCGCGGGGAGGTGCAGCACGTCGTCCTCCGTGTCGACCACTGTGCCGATGGGCAGGAGGTTGGAGGGGTCGGCGCCGCTGAGGGGGGCGCGGGGCTGCTGCTTGCGGAGCTGGACGGCCCGGAGCAGCGTGCGGAACACCGGGCGGGACTCCGGGGCGGAGGGCCGGGCCTCGGCGTAGGCGCTGCACTTCAACTCCGATTTGAAAGCGCTCACTGTGAAGAGCTTCCGGTCGCGATTCCACGCCCACTTGAGTTTGGCCTCCAACGGGGACCAGGCCTTCACGTCCGGCAGGGCCTCGGAGGTCGGGGCCATGAGGGACTTGAAGGTGAACAATATGTCGCGGAAGAACAGCAGCTCCGGGAACAGCGACGAGAGCTCCGAGCACTCGCCCGACAAGTACATCGCGTGCAGGTCCTCGCCGTTCCAGGTCGTGGGGAAGCCGAGACGCAGGCAGAGTTGGTTGATCAGCTGCCGCTCCCCTCGGCCGAGGGTCATCGTCTGGTCGAACTGCAGAATCACGTGATCATCCGCGACCAGCGCCCGTTGCTGCATCAAATAGTCGAGCACCTGCGTGCGCGCCGCCATCAGCGCGGGGTCCATGAACGCGAAGCACTCGCTCTCCTCGGCAAAGTCCCCCGGATCGAAACCGAAGGGCTGCGTAGGGCCGGGGGCGGCGCCGCTGTAGTGCCGCGACAGCTCCGACGGCGTGTCACACACGGCGGTCCGCATGACGACGTCGGCGACCGCCGCCACGATGGCCATCGTCAGGATGCGGGAGGCGTCGAAGGACCGCGTCACGCGCAGCGAGAACGCCGCGGCGGTGAAGTGCCGCGTGAGGTCGTGCAGCAGGCGCAGCAGATCGGTCTGCGTCTCGTACCGCATGGGCTGGGCCCGCCAGAAGCAGGACCGGACGCTCGGGTGGTTGTGCGGCAGGGGGATCGGGATGACGTGGGTGAAGAGGTGTTGGATCAGGGCGACCCGCAGGCAATACGTGTCCTTGATGATCGTGGCCTGGTTCGAGAGAAGGAAGCACAAGTGTAGGGCCCGGCGCAGCGCCACCCCCACGTCGGAGTAGGTCTGCACGCTGGACGGCAGCGCCGTGAGCTCGACCGGCAGGACCATCGGGGGCGGCTGGGCCGCCCCCATCAAGTGCTCGACGCCCGTGTCCAGCCGGAGCCGCCCGAACAGCGGGAACACGACCACGTTGACGTCGCCGGGCCCCTCCGGCGGCGGCGTCAGCGTGGGGGGCACGTCGGCGGCGTCGGCCGCGGACCTGAGATTCCGGATGAGGCCCTCGAGCGACTGAATTGTGCCCTGGATCTGTTTCAGCGACTTGCTCGAGGGCGTCAAGGAGGTGTCCCCTTCGTCGATGCGGGCCTCGTCGCCTGCGCGCCGCGCGAGCTTCCGGCACGCGATCCGAATGAGCAGGGCCTCCGCCCCCGTGAGATACGGCGTGGTCGCGAGGGTGGTCTGCACCTGCCGGCACAATCCGTAGTGCACCAGCACGTCCACGTGATCGATCATCGTGCGATTGAGGCCCAAGCACCGGAGGGTGTACCGGAGGCTCTCCAGACTGCAGTGCGCCAGAGAGGCATCTCCTGCAACGGGCAGCGGCCGGTACTCCGTGTGCTCTGTGGCGTTGCTCATGATGGGGCGCGCGTTGAGGTACGGCAGGAGGCGGGCGTACAGCACCTCAGGCCCGTGTTTGTCCGACTCCCGGAGGAGCCAAAACAAAGCGAACCAGAAAGAGGCGTCCTTCAGCTTCGTGACGGGGATGTTGTCCAGCTCCAGGACCACATTGTGATGCACCTGCACGTCTGCGGGCTGGACGCACGCATTGACGGCGTGATACTCGAGCCCCCGGCCGGTGTTGCAGATCCCCAGCACGTAGTGCCGGTCCTCGGCGTGCGACCGCTGGAGGATGCACAGCACGGCGTTCGTGTCGCTGGCACTGGTCCAGCCCCCGGGCAGCAGAAGGACGTCCCCGGGGCTCAGCTGAGTCACTGTGCCCACGACCTCTTCCAGAAGGAAAATGAGCTTCGCGCGCGCTGTGAACGCCTCCTGCAGCTTCTCGCACAACGTCACGCACTTCTCAAGGGCTGTGCAGGCCACAGCTGCGGTCGTCATGCTGCCCTGGGCTTCGGCGTCCTCGGGAAATTCGTGCACGGCTATCCTCAGGGCTTTGCTGATGAGCGTCAGCGAAGAGGCAAGGCGCTTGAGCGGGTGAAGTTGCTGCACCTGCCGCTTGTCCGCTTCGGGGAGGCAGTGTTCGGCGAACAGATCTAAGAAGGCCGGATGATGCCAGACACAGTCCGTGTCGAAGGAGGCCACAGGGACATCCGACGTGTCCATGTCAGTCCTCCTTCCGGTCACGACTTGCCCAATCTTCTTCACAATAGACTTTGCGGTGGACTTGGGTCTATCATCTTTTGGGGTTTGTTCTGCATCCAAACTGACCACGTACTTGTTTTCTTGGGCCACTGCACCTTCGATGGTGGTCTGGATCGCCTCCATCCAGCTTTGTTTCTCTGCTTCGCAGATCCCGCAGAGGGTAACGCCTTTGGAGGGCAGGTAAGGGCCCAGAATGGTGAACGCGTACTTACTGTGCTCCGCCGCATCCTTGATCTGCGATACTGTAAGGTTGAAGGTCCCTCGTGATTCCACATCGTCCTCTGTTTTGTAGTAGACCAAGTTGATTCCCTCCAACTGGAACCAGTACCGGCCCCAGAGCTTGAAGCCCTTGTCCGCTTTCTTGTGCAGCCAGCCACTGTGCCCGGCCACCATCCAGCAAAACCTTGAAACAAAAAATAGGCAGCGAAAACATGAAACAGGACACCACGGTAACACACGGACGAAATGGACACTATCAGTGGGACCACCTTCTTCCGAAAGGTTCAAAAATGATGTTAGAATCTCTGGGGGATGAAAAACAGAGGAACATACCAATCTGCAATAAAAAAAAACCCAACATATTTGCCGCCACACATTTTTTTGTCTAGCGGAGGAAAAATTTGCGTAACCCACCTTATAGCCTGGCCTAAGATCCACCCTACACCTCGGAGTGCAACCTTTGTCTTTGGTCCCACACGCGCTCAGATGGCAGGGCATGTTGCGAACAGGCATACGGCATAGGCCACACGCCAAATTATTCATGCCATGTCAGAAAATGGGGCTAAAGACGTACCCCCTGCCTGTGTTGTCCGAGGCACGCCTTAGACAAAACATCTCGGGCGCGCAGCATGTTGAAGCGGCAACAAATACCCTCCCCCACCGTGTCCTTCCCCACCCCAGGGGAAGACGGTCCCCCGCCACCCCCTGGGGGATGATTGCCAAGTGACCCCCCCCCACCCCTCGGAAACCGTACTACCACCGTACACGCACACTATGGGGCACAGAACTTGTGGCAGAAAATGAAGTAACAAAGCATAAGAAACTCTGGTGCGCAGAGCTTGTCACGGCCAACACACAGTGACAAATGAAAGCAAATATTGCAACAGAAAATCATGCATGCACTCCATCGGCTGCCAATGTGATGAAATTTACTCCTTGACTGGCTTGGTGTAAAACTTCTTCGTCCTGCTCCATTTGACCTTGAATTCCTGAACATGCTCACCACTTTCCACAGGGATCAGGTGGCATCAGGTTCCATTTCACAGGAAGTACTTCAGAGAGTCCTGCCAAAGGGATACAAGTCGCAGTGCCTTACAGCACACTCACCTGCAAGACAACACACTAACCCGCAGCGAAATTTTGAGGTTGATAAGGTGACACCCCCTCCCCCCAGGGGAAGGACAAGGGGCGGGGAAAGACATGGGGGGCGGGGATACTACTGCAACTGTGAGCCCTCTCATGCATGGCTTCTCTTATCCCAAAGCCACAAAAAGACTGCACAAACACCGGTAGCTTGGGGTAAGGGGGCTTCA
Source organism: Eutreptiella sp. 'Long Island Sound 2002' (assembly GCA_964036045.1). Taxonomy (NCBI): domain Eukaryota; phylum Euglenozoa; class Euglenophyceae; order Eutreptiales; family Eutreptiaceae; genus Eutreptiella; species Eutreptiella sp. 'Long Island Sound 2002'. The sequence continues at coordinate 51,168,080 of OZ038390.1, forward strand.
TGTACGCAATGACCACGAAATCATCCCACGCTCTTAAGGGCCCTTGAGATTGCAGCAGGCACACGCTCCCCACACTCCCCTGTGCAGAACACCTCTCGACAATGCACAAATGAAGAATGTTCCATGCTGCAATGCTGGACACAGGGAGGGTGCTGTGGCTCAGAAAAAAAAAGCACCAGGTGGGTGGGAGAAGGTCAATTAAATTACAATGGATGACCCAGCAAACAACCGACAATGCACGGCTATGAATCATCTTTCCTCACGGTTACACTGGTGGGACCAGATTAAAATTAGGGCCCAGATTTATACGGTACCTACGTTCCCTGTAGCTCGGACCGGAATCGGTGACTTGAATGGTGACTCGGATAGTCTCTCCACATGCTGGATCTGCTGTAAAACTGCTTCTGCTTCTGCTGACTTTTGGGGGTCTCCACCACCTAATCCGTCGTCTTTTTCTCCGATTACAGGTTTTGGTTTTGGCCCCCATGAGGATTGTTTTGTTCCATAAATGAATGGCGATACAACCCACTGTAGCATGTTGTAGTTCAATCCCACGTAAAAGCAACCAATACATTGAACACCAGCATCTCCTCCTGCCCTGGGGCGTGTCCTGACATTCGGCCGGCCTCCAATGAGGGGACCATAGCTGAAAGCTTACGCAAATCAGGCAGACAGTAGCGTGTAGACGCCCAACGGTGCAATTCAACAAGCTGTGGTTATTTGTGAGGGGCGCCTGCAGCCCCGCATGTGCTGTATGTCGCACTGGGCCGCCTTTGTTGCTCAACGTACACCGGGTTTCAAGAGGCTCATGATCACCCCTGGACTCGGGGCCCCACCTCGGGAATGCGCCTCATAGATAGCAGCAGAATAACCAGTTGCAAAACGACCACCGGGGGTTCCCCTGCTGTTGAGACAGAGGTCTGCATCAGCAACAGCGAGGAGCGAGGCTACGAGTGGCCATCAGGAGACTTGGGAGCTGCTGTACTTGCGGGCCCTGATGACACACACTACACTTTCACAAATGGAATGCCTGAACAGGCAATGGCTCGTTGCACGGAACTCAGTGTGGTCCACATTGACACAGGGCTGTCCAAAGGGAAAAAAACCAGCGCCTTCAGCACGTCTGCACCTCAACAGCGGACCTGCCGATCAGCGACCGCCGTCAGTTACTGGCCATCGGGTATCAGTTGACCATCGACTCGTAAGCTGACCGCCGACCACTACCGTTTGACTGCAATCCTGCGATCCAAACCCTTAGGCTGTCTGAAGTGGAAGAGCAGGAAATATCCGGTTTCAAACGGAAAGCTCTGCATCGGCATGCTGTGCCTTGATTGTTGTGAATACTTCTTCAGGGCTGGCCCGAAACCTGAAAACGGGCCTTGGAGATTCAGTCAGCCTCCGATGGCCAAAAAAGCACTCTACAGACATTCGGCAAACGGCGCCTCCCTGAATAGGCACAGCTCGTTCAATGGCTCTTTGGGCCTCCTACAGCCTAATTGTGGCGCCGCATGTGCTCTACTCTGACCTGTGCTGTAGCCACAAGCCATGCACTAGCTACATCCCCTCGAAGGCGCAACGCACCCACGGCGACATGTTGTGGCGGTAGGCGCCCTGCCGCAACAACTGTTGGTTGAGTAGAAAAAATTGCATTCAGAGCAACTTCTTCTGCCACATTTTGAGTTCAAAGTTACCTTTCACCGTCTGTCCAATACAATTTGAATACTCAAGCACGAAATCGTTTTGCTGTATTGCGAGTATGACTGTTTTCTTTTCTCCAAGCACAACCGTTTCTTGATACTCACGAGGACATACTTGACTGCCCCGTAGAGCAACCCCACTAGTAGTCTCTCGATTCCTGCGAGAATGATAGGCCTCCTGGGTTCAGTCAACTGCGGAAGAGGGGAGGGCAGCATCAAGCCTTGATGATGGAACAAACTCCCTCAAGATGCCAGCGGAGTCAGGCTATGAATTTCAATAATTTGGTGTCTCCAAAGAGTGGTGCAACAACAAGGTGTTGGTCGCTTCCGTGTACGCTGGACGCCACACCTGGAAACAACTTGAGGGAAGTCACTTCTGGATCCATATGGGACCCATTTTGGCCTGGGCGAGGCAGGGTGACGAGGCCCACCAAAATCACCCGGTGGCTTCTTGGCAAAGCGTGCAGCAATAGCGCCGGTCTATGCATAAATTTAGCCTATTTAGCCTGATGGGTGGAACCACGGTTCTGAGAAATGGATTTTGAGCCACCTGAACCGAGATATGGCCAATCTTTCTTGGGGGCTGTCTCCTGCAGTGGTAAAGTGGAAGTTTGCCGTAACCTCACAGAGCACAATGTTGAACGCACTCAAAGACCCACGGGCACAAAATCGGACAAACTGACTTATATCAACCATTCATCAATTCGTTTTGGTAGACAGTGGTGCCTCAAATCGAAAAGGATGGGGAAAAGGTGTGCAGAGCCGGTGCAGTACCTACGCAGCAGGTACAACCGGCCCTTGGTCAATATTGGCGGGTCAATTCGCGGAGCAGACAACCCAAGCTATAAGCTGTGGTGACGCTTATTCGTCAAAGGGCAGGAGGGTGATACGTTGGTGAGCAGCTGGTGTTTACAGCACGGCCTTCCAGACGAAACCTCCGGATCTTGATGGATGTATGAATTCTGAATGGTATGTTACAGTGCCCTTGCAATCGTGTGAAAGGCGAGATACTAGGTGGTTCGGTCGGTGCACAAATTGTAGTCATCTGAACAAAAGGTTGCGTACAGCAGCGCCTTCTCGGTGCCATTCTTGCAGCCAAGTCATGCTGGGACTGTCGGTGGCTTCGCACCCCCTTAACCACCCCAGCGCGATGCAGATAGCAGCACTCACCACAACAACTTACGCACCTGAATGACCGGGGCAGCCGCTAAAACAGTTTCAAATCCGTCGTTCACACCGAATGAATTCATCGTAATGCTGACTGCGGTAGATGGGTCGATGGCGTTTCACCAACGCAGGAGAGAAGCAGCCATAGTGGAGGGTCCATATGATCAGCACCACTACACAGCAACCACGAACGCAAAAGCTGAGCAGTACAAGAAAAACATGATGATCTGAATGACGCACATATCTTCTGGGTTGGTCTGAATGACACACATAACTTTCTGGACACACACAAAGTGAGTTTAGCCGAAACTTTAGCATTGGCAAGACAACCTGGCAGAGAAATGCTTCACACAAGATGGTCGAAATGGGCCGCAAGATATCATTGGGTATAATTGCCTCCTTGCCAAGAGGTCCATGGACAGCGTTAGGGGGACCTAGTTGGTACCTGGTGGGCTTAAATCGATGCAAGGATGGCAATTTTGTGGTCCATCTCGCCAAAGGTTTCGGCCAGAATGCCGGGACCTTCGTAGGGGGAAACACCAGTCGTTTTAATTATTTTAATGTTTCCAAAGTCGTTCAACACATCTATTCCATAATAGTGTCCTTGCAGTTAAAGAATGTGGTGAACTCTTGTCGTTGCAATAATGACACAGGCCTGTTCCAGGGCTGCCCCGAGTCGTCCAGGGCCACCCGAAAATCGCGATTTTCAGCCGACGCATGCCGGCATGAAGATGGGGAGGACTGTGCTGGTAGGGCCCCATTTGCCGACCCACCCGGGGTACTTGGAGATCGGACCTGGGTTTTGTGTACCATGATGCACATGAAGCCAAAATACCCACTGTAGAGGCCCATGGACACCATCGGTGGGGCCTAATTCGTGCAAACTGGACCCCTATGGGGCTAGTTGCAGTCATATTGTCACCAAATTATGACTCAAGCCTGACCCATTGCCTCCTCAGAGTCATTAGGGGTCACCCCTAATTCTGCTTTTTCAAGGCTGACGATCTCAACGGCCGCTGAAACGCATTTGTGCTGCGTGCATCATGCGGCCATTGCAATACCTCGTACCGGCGATGCATATACTGTCGTCAAATTCCAGTGGAGGGAGCTGGAATGTTTCCCCTTTAGTACCCCAACCGGGTACAAAGCAATTTGATCCTGGGCACACACGTTACGTAGAAATTGGCACTCAGTTTAAGCAAGAAAGCGAATGCATCCCTCCCAATCAGCTGAACCTGACCTCTACCAGGCGGATCACTGTTTGAAGTGGCGGAATGCATCAATGGTTGCACAGAGGCCCAGTAGCGACCTTACCAAAAGGACACAACGCTGCTTCACGAAATGCAGGTCGTGTGGCCACAACTTTGCAGCCCAGAAAAAATGGCCGCTTGAAGATGGGGAAGCATCAACGTTCCACAAAGACGTGTTAAGACACTGCACAGAAATCTGTTGCGGAGCACGAATGTTCCACAGAAATCTGCTATGAACCACCATCACTCCACAAAATCTGTTACTCCTGATGGCGGCTCCACCAATGCTTCACTTCCACGAGAAGAAAAGAGTACAGAACATCTCCACCGAGGAATGAATGCGGCGTGTGGAAAAGGCGTGGAACAGGTCCGCTTGCGTATCCCAGCCACTCTAACTCGCCTGCCAAGCGGTTGTACTGTCCAGCCAATCCCAGGGCTGCTTGAGACTTCCCTGTCTCCATGAAAGCCACCCGTGGCACGGGAGGGGCTACCCATGCTCCTTTCTTGACGTTGGCATCCACTGCACGTCTCCAAACCATATGCCAAAAGCGCCTCGCCGAGCCGCACCGCCACGTGGATTGCAAACCTCCGGATTGAGCACACATCAGATCACTTTGCAGCTCCGTGCCAAAACATGCAGCAGAATCCAACCAACAGGGACCAGTGGCTGTGTCTCAGCGGACATATCCAAATGCAAGCGGGCGCGCTTTTCTGCTCCTTGACGACCGCAACCCTCACCGCACCCGTATGAGGCCGGGGGAGGCTACACTGCTTGAATGTCGTCCAGCTTGAACCGTTTTTGTGCTGACATGCCATCCAAAGCGTCGATCCGAACCTGCACGTGGGAGCACGACTCCCGCACTTTCAGTGGGTAGTGCGTCTGATGGAAATACGCCGGTATGTCCACGGGATATCTATCACATCCGGTGTCCCAGCACGCTGTAAGGATGGCAGGCAGTGGGTCCACGTCCCAATACGCGGCGTGAAAGGACACACCATCTCCGGAAAACTGGAGCCCGAAGTCCCGGTACATCAGCATCATGCCGTACACGAAGCTGTCGGTCAGGGTGCATGAAAGAAGCACCTCCGACTTCCCCGCCTTTGGTTGTGTGTGGACGGATACAACTTGCAACGGAGGTACGCCAAATGCCGCGGCTACCAGGCCCCCCGGACCAATCGCAACAGCACCACCTATGCGCAATGCGGCATGCTGTCGTGCCAATCATTGGGGTCAGGCAGAATTGCACGGAGGCCCGCCATTTCAGTCATTCCCGCACCAAAGCGAGGGGCACAGCATGAGCAGCACTGAAATGCAACGGCAACACTTCTTCAACTGGGTCCAATGTGACAGATGTGCCCAGACATAAGGGAAATGGGCTTGAAAAAAGCAAAACGGGGGGGGGGCACCGATTATGCGCATCTGTGCCACACAAAACTGGATACAAAACGTTTTTGTTTTCTCTGCGGACCTCCCCATTCCCGTTCATTGCTGTCGGCTCTTCGCGTTCTGCAGATGGCCGTTCCGAGGTCAGCGTATTGGAGGGGGACACCATTTCCCTTGAATGCCCCCCAGACATTTGAAGAGCAAAAATCATAGGCAACGTGGAGCGGCAGGTGAATTGGTCGAGGGAAAACATGCTGGGCAGGGGGGGGGGGGCAAGTTGAGACTGCAAAAAATGCGATGCAAAAAAAAAATGCAAATGCATTTGCATCCCCCCCCCTGTCCAAATGGTGCATGTGACACAAACTTGTCCATGGATTGCGACAATAAAAGGAAACTGAAGGCAAGACAGATGCAACAAAATGCCAAAAATATGCAAAAAAAAAACACAAAAACAGACCGCCTCCTTGAGATGCAAAAAAAAAGCAAAAAAAATGCATTTGCGTTCACCCCCCCCCCCCCGTGCTGGGCGGGCCCATGAACATGAGCCCACGGCCATCGCTGAAACGCCTAAAGCTGTCAGTTAGCTCCAATGGCGTTGCAAAATGCGAATTCCTGAGCAAAAAGCCAAAAGGAAGTGACTGCTGGTACAACTGGGGAAGGGGGTATGTTTCGGACCCCCCGGGATTCCCTCCTCCCCCGGGGGCTGAGGGCTCGGTGGTGTTGGGGCTGTTTGCACTGCACATGATGTAGGAGCAACAAAGCACTGTTGTCCCCACACCCCCTTTTTACAACGCTGGTCCACAACACACCAATCCTCAAGCGCGCGCAGTAGCATGTGCCTTCGGAGAAACTCTTGCGCCTGTGGCACAATCTCAACCTGTTGAACACTGATCGCCACTTGAATAGCAGCCCAGGGGCAGGCCATGGCTTGGGCCCATGATGTCAGGCAACCAGCATGATCCTGGCCTCATGCCAGACTCACTCAGTTCAACGTTGTGCAATGTGACGCAATCTCAATGTCTGTTGCCTTGCTGCTCTCGCAGCGCAAACCATGGCTTGGGGGGCCACAATGGGTCAGGTTTGCTTCACCGCAATTAGCTCCAACCGCGGCTTGGGGCTGGCTTGCTTGCTGGCTGGCTTGGGGGGGGGGGGAGGGGGATTGAGCCCTTGCTACTCCACCAAACCCGCCCACCCAACCACCGACCGCCACCCTCCCCCCTACCCCCCGTGGGGTGAGGTGGGTCGGCCCGGTGAGCACTGACAGTGAAACCCGGCACATGTGCATGCCCTTTGTCAAATATCGTTTGCCCTTCATTGAGGAGGGGATCGGCATTGCACGATCCGGAGTCCATATCCTAACCTAATGTGTCCTGTCCAGCGTCGGACGCCACAAAACCACGGAGTTGGGGCAACAATCTGGGGAGATTTTGGTTGATACTCGCCCCCTATTGGAGGGGGTGGCTCCTTAAAGACGCGAGAGCCTTGCAAAGCGCATCACAGACCTGAAAGCCGATCCCTCAAATGGTCTGGATGGTGGATCACAAACTCGACGTAGGCTTCTCCAGCCGCCAAATCCACCGAAATGGCAGCTGCCGCACTCTCGTGGGGCCCGGTCAGATTGTTGTTATTGTGGAATGTGAGGAAGGTCCTGGGGCCCATGGGACGGAAATGGTGGATGTTGAAGAGGGGCAGGGAGGCTTCTGCTGCTGGGTTCCGAGCTTTGAGAGGGATCGTGCCATGCGACCCAACGGCCCACAGCAGTTCCTTCCGACTCCGATGCACTGCATAAGCTGTACTCTGGTACTTGGAACTGACCACCAACGTGTCCTCAGCGCTCATGTATACAATTCCATTAAGGTGCCAGGGTTCCCCGCTGTTTGTCTCTTTGAGCATATCAGCCTGGTACCGGCAAAGGCACAGGTGCAGGCACAAGCAGAGGCACACAGGCACACTGGCACAGGCAGATGCGCACAGGCGCAGGTGCAGATGCAGGCGCACGCGCAGGCAGAAGCAAAGGTGCAAGCACATGGATAAGCGGAGTCTTCGCGCTGCACGCGACTGCGGGACCATACTGGGGAATGTGTCAAGCGAGCGTTGAAAAGTGTCACGTGAGCGCGTGCGTGACACGCAAAAAAATTCGAAAAAACTATACTTTCTTTGTCTTTTTCAGTGTCACCACGAGCACGAAGAAAAGACTTCAATTTGATCGCCATTGCTACTTGGTCCGTGTCAGTTCAGCCCTTTTCCCCGAGCCCTCCTTCCAGGTTTTGAGGGCTCTATTAACCCCCCCCCCCCCCAACCGCCCCCGCAGTTGAAGGCCTGCCACCCCCATGCCCCCCCTCCCCTCAAAGAAGACCACTGAAAACAGACCACGTTTTCAGATCTGCCGCCAATCCAGCGTCAATCTCCTAAAAATCTACCGCAACGAAGACAGCTGGGACAAGCATCAATTACAGGTGCAAATACAGGTATGGGCACAACGATGGATGCAGGGAAAAGCAACAGTACAGGCACAGGGACAAAGTACAGGCACAACCACAGATATGGGTACAACCACGGGTGCGGGCACAAGCACCAGCACAGGCATAACCACAGGTGTGGGCACAAGTACCCATGGCTGTGCCCACACGTACGGCGGTGCCTGCAATCCAAACCTGTGCTGGTGCAGGTGCCTGTACGGGTGGGTGCCTGTACCGACCTGGTTGGGCACAAGCACAGGCACAGGACGCGCACAAGCAAAGGTCTAGGGGTAACGGGCAGAGGCAGAAACACAAGCACATGCACAAGCAAAACCATCAGCACAGGCACAGGCACGAGGGTGGGGTGGATGCCTTTCTGATGTTTAAGGGCCGGTGGCACCCAACTTCCTCAAAAGGCAGCTCCCACACAGTGCGGCCACTCAGGTCACACTCCACCAAACTTTCCAGAAGGTACAAGGGTCCTTGGCTGAAGGGGGGGCAAGCCCTCGTCAGACGTCGCTGTCGGATGGAGAGGTAAAAGATGGTCTTTGTGACACGGCTGTACCACACGTCGTGTGTCGGGAACTGCAGAGGCACCGCAAAACTCTGCTGAGTGTAGAGGTCCTGGAAAGTGTAGTTCTGGCCCGACGATTTCGTTGCATCGTGGTCTGTGTCCGTGACGGTCGTCAAGAAGCCCACGGTGTGTGCATTGATAGCCTGCAGCCCCCAGGGCCGGCCACGCACAAACTGCGTTGTGCTGGAGCCACTATCCAGAGCAAACAGCCGGCTGTGCTTGCCAGTGCCCCAGGGGAACGTATGGGACGACACCATCAGAGAGAAATCGCTGCTGGCCGTGGTACAGTCGGCGACCTTCGGGGCCGTACGATAGTCCCCCCGGCGGCGGAACTGGGGAGTTAGGGTCAGGTTGCAGCCGTGAAAGCAGGGGGTTGGCTGTGCATGCGCATGTGACCGGGGTGGACGTGAAAGGGATCGGTCGCGGTCCAGCGGTTCCAGTGTTCGGCGGCTCTGTGATGTCCGTCTGCGGAGGCCACGCTCAAAACGCTCCAAATGGGATATCATGCTCTCCTTTGCATCGTGAAACGGACCGTCAATGACGTGACCATTGACGGACAACCCGATACAGAATGCCCACAGCAACAAAAAGCCATACATCAGTCCATGATGTTGAGAAAGGGCGCTGCAGAGCAACACGTGCAACACCATCCCCATTCTCTGTGCAGCGTTGCATCTGTTGATGGGCTCATTAGGCTCCTGAGAACATGTTATTGGGGGGGAATGGGGCTGGGGGCCCTTTTTCTAGACGCTCTCATCTTTGGCAAGGGCACTCAAAGGCCTGCGCCCTGGAGAGCTGTCCCCTTCGCCCAGACAGGCTCTAGGATCCAAACTGTGCACTGTGTGTTCATTCGTGCCCCGCCCCCCCTCTTTTTTGCCGGGACCCTTGTTCCTACGGCCTCCCAGCACCATGAAAGCCGCAGCACACCCAAAGAATAGTTTTCCAAAGGTGGCACATTTGATGAACGAACGAATGCCTCTCTGTTGTTTTACTTTTGACTTCACATTCTTTTTTCTGGACCAGCCTGTCACCTTTTTCATTTGACGAAGGCACAAAGAATTTTTACGGGCAATGGGTGTAGGCACAGCCTACATGACATGCCTGCGCGCAGACACCTCACATTCTCCAAGTACCCGTTCAATCACAAATGACTATGGCGAGAAGGGCCTTGCACAACAGCCAGCACAGGCTCCTTTGTAGAACAGACATAGCACACAACAGTGCCTTGAGGGAATATTTTCAGAGGTCTGAGGAGTGCAATGGGTCAGAACACAGGTGTTGCACATGAGCTCTGACAACCATGTCTAACGCGTACAGTCCTGTGCAATATGACACTGATGCATTTTTTTCTGGAAACAAGCGGGTGACAGCCCCCCCCCCCCTTTGGGTACAATGCCCTACCGCTAGGTACCATCCGCTGTGGAAATGGGGATCCCGCCCTCACAAAGCACCAAGCGAGGCCACACCAGACCCACTCCCTCCGACACCATGGGTGTTGAAGTGGGTCCCGAAACCGCAACAACCCCCCCCCCCCCCCCGACCCCGAAACATCTGGCCATGGGGTGTAGCAATGGGTGCATTGGTGCCCATAAGTGTCTCTGCCAGAGTTTTCTGTATTTGTCCTCTTATGGTGGGTAATCAACAGGTTTTCTAACCCCCACTTATTCGCGCGGCGCAGCGCAGAGATTTAGCCATCCGGCCTGACCAAGCACCCATAGTCTAGCTGGTGGCCAGGCCGGAAGAGCTATATTTCACTCCACTAGTAGGACAAGGGTAGAAATACCCATGGGCCCCGAAAAATACCTAAGGGTAGGACAAACTCAAAGAGTATGAAAGCTCCACAGCGGTAGGGAAAATCTGCAGGGGATTAAAAATACACAAGGGTAAGAAATCCCCACTACAGGGACGCTCACAAGGTAGGAGTAAGTAGGCCCAGTGCGCCTTGCCCCCAGTGGTAAATGGACTCTTGGCTCTGGGAGGGCAGAGACACCCACACAGAACATTGTGCCCTGGTGCATCCACTCCTCAGGGAAGGAAGGTTGTTTGCACAAGTGTTGTGGCTGATGCAAAGCCCCCCCCCCCGTTCCGGCGAGAAAAACCCAACGTTCCGGCGCAACGTTCCGGCGAGCCGTTTTTTCAGCAAAAGAGGTTCCCAGTGCCCAGGATCTCCGTCTGAGGGCCCAAACACACCTTCCTTTTGGTTGTTCTGTAGTTGGAGTAATGTGGAAACCCAAAGCAGCCCTCAATTTGCAAAACAATATTTCATCCCTCGGTCTCTACATTGTCCCTGTCGGAACCTGCCACTGGTCCAGTGGTATATGCACTGGTCTGCAGGTTAGGAAGCGTCAGTTCAAACCCCGCTAACCACCCACCGGAATTTTTTGCACTTTTTGTCACTTGGCTCTGATCTGCATTCAAAGCTGTCCTTTTTTTTCATGCAGAAACAAGGCTGAAAGAAAGGTGGCAACAGGCCGACAAATGCGTTGTCCAGGTTCATCTCGGTGGGCAGCAACAGGGGTCTCGTCAAAGAACTTGTTAGGTTTGACACACAAATCACAAACATTTCCCTCATCAACGTCAACATCATCTTCCCATTTCTGTTGCAATAACAGCTGCTCCTTCAGTTGCAGATCATGGAAATCAGTCATGGATGCCCCCTTGGAGCCACAAAAACAACATTTCAACATCTCTGCCAATGGATGGAGAAACAAAAGTGTTACTGGCAAAGTGGCTGACAACGGTTGACAGTAGCAGCAAGCGTTTTCACTGAAAAACATTGAGCCTCCCAAGAATCACAACGTTCTGGCAAAACGTTCCGGCACGTTCCGGCAATTCCGGTGACCGGAACGGGGGGGGGGGGGGGTTGCTGATGGGTTTGCTCTCTTAAGGGGCCATTTGGAGGGGGGTTGAAAATCAGGGCATTCCGGGTGTATTTGTTCCAAAAGTAGCACACGGAGCGCGCGTCGCAAGTACTTCCCGAAAATGTTCTGAGAGAAGGAGATCAAAATACACAGGCACTTGCAATTTTGAAGGAGGCCGACGCTGATGCCTAGGGGTTTGCCCCATCTATGTATCACTGCCGATCCTCCGCATGCTTTCATTGATAGTGACCCCATGTGGATGGACATGCATGCTTGGTGCGGTTCGTTGAGCTACCCACTCATGTGAGGCAAGCAAAGATGCCCGCAATACAGTGATGTTGTGGAACTGTTGGTGCCTGTGGTGGCTTTGTCAAACATGTACCCAAACATAGTGCACTCAATGCATGGGTGGCACTTGCTAAACACATGCTCACAACAGGTTGATTGCATACACCAAGGCCCAGCAGTAGTGCACATGACGACTGGCTGGTTTGGTCACCGAGGGGGCTAAACCTGCCAGCATCATGCTTGCAAATGGTCCCACTGCACACAAGATCACCCATACGGATGCGCAAAATTTCTGAGGCATGGTGTTGGGCCATAAGACCCAAAGAATAGCTACATAGTGAAAGGAAAGGACCCATGCATAACACTTTTAACACTTCGCCGACCCTGAATCAGCTGTGTGATGGTGCATTCCAAGGTTGTGTTTACCAAACCAACAACATGCTCAACCAAAAAAAGGGGAGGGTTCCTTGTATCTTCAAGAATGTGCAAACCCTAGTGTGTTTTAGCATAAAACACAAGCCAACGAAAAAGTGTGTGTGGGGTGTGTGTGTGTGTGTGGAAACCCCCGCAAAGCATCCTTCTCCGTAGAACCTCCCACCCTTCGATAGGGTCGGGATTTGGCCTCAACTTCCCAACTGTATTGGGCCCTGCAGAATGGAAAACGTGTCGACTAGTCGAAATAGAGCACATGAAGCAAAAGTACCATGTCACAAAAACTTTGGCATGTGCTCAAACGCCCTGTCTAAGTACCACATGAATGCGGCACATCTGCCAATTGTTGCATTTCTTGGACATGCACAGTCATGAGACACCCATCCTTTGGGTGGAAACAAAACCATTTAGTTGGATGCATGATGCATTTGTGAACGAAAAGAATCAGGCCCGCTGAATTCAAATCACTCCAGCAAACGTCCATCCATTAGCTGGGGCGAGGCCTGACTGCAAGACGTCGCGTGAGAAGAACACCCAAGTACAGCCAGAGCCGGCAGTGATCTAGAGGGATCGAGCCCTGGAAACTCCGCAATCGCTGGCAGACACCAAGTCGTGGTGCTGCGTGAGGCAGTGACGGGCACGTGGGTGAAGCACCTCCTTGCTCAACAACACGAACCCCCCCCCCCCCCACTAAACGTGGCCGAAGGCCCTCCTTGGGGGGGGGGGGGGGTCTGACCTTACCGGAGGTGCGTCACCCGGATGGCACCGTCCCTGGAGTCGGCCCGCATTGGTCTACAGTCAGCAAACCGACGGTCGGACGGGGTCGCCGTGATTAGACTCGGCCGTGCGGGCACGCGGGGGCAACGGGGGAGGGGGGGGGGGGGGTAGAGGTGCCCCACGCCGTTGTGCAGTGCCCCTGGGTAATTTCCAGCCCCTAGGGGAATTATACACTAAGACCCAAACCTGACTGCGGAAGTGGGCGGCAGGGTAGGCCACCAACACCCTGAGGCCTGATCCCCCCCCCTCCCACGCGTTGTGACACACAGCATAAGGGAGGCACAGACCCAAATTACGTCTTGTTGCGTGGGAACCCTCGGCCCGAATCGCTGAGGTGTACGGACAACAACCGTCCGACGTGTGCGACAAGCGGGTGTTTCAGCACAAGTCCCGACGTAAATGTGACTCGGTTGCCAATCCGCCGCAGGTTGTGCACGGATCGAGGGCACTCCGAGGCACCAAGTTGTCATGACTGTGACCCAGTACCTGCCAATTCCATGGGCTCACATCCGGGCCATCGGACATTCTCGACCACAAGAAGCACGGTCAGAAAGACAACGCTCAGCCGGGGAGGCTGTGCTGTCCCAAAACGGGGGAGGGGGTGACACCCTGTGTCCCGTACATGTCGCTGCCGCTGCTGCTGGTTGGTTGCCTCCCCCTCATACCCTCGAAGGGCAGGCGATTCTGGGAGGGCAAGTCATCCGCGTCGAAAACCACATGCACGACACAAGTTGCGGCCCCCTTTCCTGCGCGCCCCTGGCGCTCGACGCCACCCCCCTTCGCCCTCTGTAGAGCAGCACTTCAGCGTAAAACAATGACGGCCGTCACGTGGACTTAGAAAAGGTGCACAGGGCCCCCGTGTTTGCAAAGAGTTGCTCGCACAACCTGTGGTGGGCAGTGGGGCACACTTGGCACATTTCCTTTTAGGCCGTGGTTGCAAAGCATGCCCCGTTTCCTTCACTCTTCTCAGGCCGAAAACAAACCACGGGCCCGCCAGAGCCCCCCCCCCCCCCGTCGGAGACGTGGTCCTGGAGCTGAGCTGAGGAAGTCGCATTGCCATCGTAAAGTAGAGGCAGGACCAAGTCCGATGATCAACGCCACACAGTAAGTGCGCATTGGGGCACAGCAAAGCCGCGGTGAGTGCTGGGGCAGTGGTATGGGCACCGTTGAGTGCGTGGGTTTGGGTAAAGACAGGCCCAAGGGCTCTCCCTTGCACCTCTCCCGTCCACTTCCCAGCGCACGTGGCACCACTGTGAGTTCGTGACACACGCCTGGAATTGCAGGGTGCGAGGCAACGGTTAACTGGCTGTTATGCGGAGTGTGTATCCGCCGAGGAAGGCGACCACTGCCGAGACCCTTCGGAGGATACGCAAAAAGCATACCAGTACCGAGAGAGCGTGTGGCAGTAAGGGAGGCAATTGTGTGCCACTGCCATGCCCCAAGGCGTACGAAAACAGTTTGTGGTCGGATGCAGAAGGCCGTGGTTGTATCACCGTTTTGAATGACCCCCATTAAGTCGTACCCCGGAGGAGGGGGCTCGGATGGGGTTGTGAAGTTTGTGGAAATTCTATTGCCTTCGGCAAGTCCACCTCGCAGAGAATCTACACCGAGCAACACGTACCCAAAATAGGGTGGAAACTACATAAATACGGCCTAAAACATGCTTTACATACCTTGGATGGTCATTTTAGGTGATCACGGTATCAAAAAAACAAGTTTCGAAAACTTCGATTTTTGAGCTCTCCACGGTGAAAAACTGCACAAGCAGGTTGTGTACCAATCCCCTAGGAGACCCCCCCCCGACCCAATACCCAAATAAGGTTACAAACACGTAAATACAGCCTAAAACATGCTTTACATTGCTTGAATGGTCATTTTGGGTGATGACAATATCAAAAAAACAAGTTTCGAAAACTTGGATTTTTGAGCTGTCCAGGGTGAAAAACTGCATAAGCAGGTTGTGTACCAATCCCTTGGGAGACCCCCCCCCCCCCTAACCCAATACCCAAATAGGGTGAAAAACATGTAAATACGGCCTAAAACATGCTTTACATACCTTGGATGGTCATTTTAGGTGGTCACAATATCAAACAAACAAGTTTCGAAAACTTCGATTTTTGAGCTGCCCGGGTTGGAAAACTGCATAAGCAGGTTGTGTACCAAACCCTTGAGAGCCCCCCCGCCCCCCCCCCCCCTGACCTGATTCCCAAATTGGGTGAAAAACACGTAAATACGGCCTAAAACATGCTTTACATACCTTGGATGGTCATATTGTGTGGTCACAATATCAAAAAAAGAAGTTTCGGAAACTTCGATTTTTGAGCTGTCCGGGGTGAAAAACTGCATAAGCAGGTTGTGTACCAATCCCTTGGGAGACCCCCCCCCCCCGGACCTAACACCCAAATAGGGTGAAAAACACGTAAATACGGCCTAAAACATGCTTTGCATAGCTTGAAATGTCATTTTGGGTGGTCACAATATCAAAAAAACAAGTTTCGAAAACTTCGATTTTTGAGCTGCCTGGGGTGAAAAACTGCATAAGCAGGTTGTGTGTGTACTGTCCATTCACTAAGCCATTATTGGTGGAAACAGTCATTTCGCGTCTTTGGCACGGGTTGTGGACGGCCCCAGGCAAGGCTAGAGACTGCAAAAAACGTCCTTCCGTATCCTAGTAGGCATATACTGTCACAACATCCCCACTTGCACCCCTCAGAGTAGGTACCACAGGGTCACCGAGGTCGACGAACATAGCAAAAATGGCTGAAAAGTGCATAAACTGCATGAGCGCTCGTCCCACTCCGCCCCATACAAACCCCATAGAGTCGGGAGCCGGAAAAACTTTTTCGGCTCAAAATCGAAAAAAACCAAAAGATTCATGATTTTCGACCCAAAAAAAGGGGGGGTCATTTTTTGACCCCCCCCCCACCCCCCCCCACCCCCCCCCACCCCCCCCCCCTCCCTCAAAACCTGAAAAAAGTGGGTTTCAAGTGGGGGGGGTCTGGGGGGGTCCGGACCAAAAACTCATTGGGGGATGCGTTTATTGGACAAAATAATGATTTTACAAGGGGTTAAACTAACAATTCAACCCCTTGGGTAGGGTACGCGAATAGCCCCAAAATGGCCAAAATGGGGGGTATGTG